>JTDE01000479.1:84493-105022 GCA_014338405.1 Paragonimus skrjabini miyazakii
AGGCACTATTGAGAGCTTGCACAAGCTGCGGTTTAGAGAAAGATCTTCTTGTAAACTATAAGCTGATTTCCGCGACTAATAAACAAGCTTGAACAGTAAGCAGCAGTAATGCTACTATGCCACGGGGATATCTCTCACAAAATTCTATACCGATCTTTTGACCACATTCGAATGTGTTATATGTTATGCCATTATCAGATCGTTCAAATTGCCGCAACAGAAAGCATTTCGGTTCCTGGCTGTACAATGCTTACTGAAACGCTCTCAACGGCTTCCTAAACAATACAAACGGATTGAGAATAACATAACCTTATGAGCCAGTTGTAATACTCTACGCTTCAACCATCTCAGGTGGCCTTCCTCAGGAGTGTTGTAATCGAAATCACACTAACAGAGGAACAGAGGTCACGTGGGATTTGCTGTGGTTAGGTCAATCTGCGCTGCAATTGAATTGGTTGTTCGAATCGTTTGTCCATTAGATGTTTGACTTCATTCGTACAAAATTTGGTACGGATTTCTTACAATAAAAACGATTTTGCAGTCTTGTGAGTATCTTCATGAGAAGAAAAACTTAGATAATTGTACAAAAACCTCCAAATTGGACCCCTAGGACAGTTCGGTATTGTATCCTGTGCCAATCATGCAGCCTCTTCGGCGAAACGGATGCCAGACGTATCACTCCACTGATTTCTACCAACCGCTACAGGCATGTTGTTAGGTTTATCAAATGAATAAATTCAGTCCTTGGTGCTGTTGACATGCCACCTGTGGAGCATAAACAAACTCCAACAAGTAATCAACCAGTAAAGCGTTTCAGTGCGTTTATATTGTTTGCTTTGAGCACATCTGACATCTTAAATGTAAGCCAAGAAGAAACGTAATAGATTAACACACCGGTACATCGGTGCATCGCATAAGCATATGGCTGCACCTTCAAGCACGATTAATGTACCATACATATCACAAAATGTGTCACCTTTCCGATTAGCTGAGTTTTACAATTTGTCTAAATGTGGCTCCAATTTCATTCTCTTTGGGACTTTAAATAAGAGCTAATGAATGTCAAAATCTACATTTCAGGGTATTGTCACCTAGGTTCATATATTCATCAATCACCTATGAGGAACTTATCGACTAGTTTCCAGTTTTGAAACAGAATGAGAAAAGTGGATCTGACAAACTAAATGATTTTGCTGCTGACATTTTTGTCCTATTTAGTGTGTTAACAATAGTTGTATGCAGGTTCGTCCCCGAATTGGACTGTGTACTACCAAAGATAATCCTTCTAATCAGAGGACAATATACGGGTTATTTAGATGTTATCTATGAGGTAGAGTTGCAAGCTGGTGTGCCCATTACGTGGATCTGTGCGCAGTTCATTTGATCTAAATTTCTCTATAATGCTGTCAACGGATGGATATCGATCAGAGTATTTCACTTCTATGCCGTGCATTCCAATTGTCGTAACATAAATACAGAATGTTGACATTTAACTCAGGTTAGAAAACGCATTGAAAAATAAAATCTAAATGAGGATAGCCCTTCCGGAATCTAAATCAGTTGACGAACTGTCGTTTAACGTGTTTTCACCAATGACCATAACATTCGCAGTAGTTTGCTTGATACCAATGTCACACGTTCGAAACAGTTCATGGCCTGGCGCCACAATGTGTGAGAAAACCGAATAAAAGTCAGTTTGGCTTATCTGATTTGACCTACCAGATCTCCACAGTCTATTATGCACATACCCGTGTCGAGTATGTGCTAAGAGGTCATCACTTTGATAGTTCACGTAACGTCGATCTCAGTCTTCATATCCACCGCATGACTATCATTGTGCACAGATAAACAATCATCATGTCATGACAGGTGACAATCAACGTTTCCGGCCCAAGAACTATTGACGTTTGTTCACACACCGAAAAGATGATGATGATTATGCAGTGCAACTTGACTGCTGTCGAAGATTTCATACGTAACCCATACATACATAAAAGTGTACATACATGCATACGTTGCTAACAGTTCTACCCCGCTCTCTGCGGTCTGTCAAGTTTGTCTATCGCATACTGAGGAGGAAGAGAGGCGAGTGCTGCTGCTGATGCTTCTGAATATGGTAATGGTGACATGTCGAGAAGAAATTGTGCAGGAATCAAGTGGACACAACACCAAATGGATCTGAATTGGTGTGTACACAGTTCAGAGCTGACAGCTCTTACCGACGACAATCGACTGACAGATGCTTGTGCCCATGGGAACAAATTTGTGAGGGTACAGTGCATGGACCAAATTGAATTGGATGATGACTAACTGACAGAAGTCATAACGCCGACATCTCTTCAAGTCCTATCAGGACAGATCAAGTCGATAGAGGAATTTCTTTTGCAAATTACAAATCGTCTGGCCGTCACATATGATATTATATGCTAAGGAGTAAAGTGCACACAAACTTGGGCAGCTTAATGCATATACATTTATTGACAGTAAGGCTAGACAGCAGTCCGTCCTGTACGAGTACGCCGAAATGGGTATGTGCATTAAAAGACATTCGAATAACGAAATGCCTATGCGATTGAAACATGCCTATTACCGATGGAAATGTTCACCTAAAACGCAACTCGCCACAGCTGCATAATAATCACTTCTAGACAAACCCACTTGATGGGTGGATAAAACCTTGAGGGAACAAAAACTAGTGTATATGTTTTGTGCGCCGAGGTGAGGTATCTGGTCATCAGTTTGAGCACGTACTGATCATGAGTGTTCGAAATGCTGATTGTCAACATAAGTGGTTATTAAAAATAATAGTTGAGAATATCGTTAGTATATGTAAGAATTAAGCTTTTACGTGGTTTAGTTCGGATTCATCTGATTTGTTTAATGAGTAACGTGTACCTCATGTTACCAGTTTGCATTAGCCACAATCACGAAGCTTAAAAACAGATTCTGCCAACATCATTCAGTGAGTATCCTCAAACCAACGCTCTGTTTTCTGTGCCCGTCTCTGGATTAGACTGGAACATATGCAAACTTCAGAATAAGACATGAGTTGTTGTACGATGAATCACGTCTAACCAGTCAACTAGGCAAACTTGAACTCGAACCATTTACTAAAATCTTCCCCTCACTAACGAAAACTATGAGAAAAGTGAATCCTTTTGGGGGGTTTCGGTTCGTAACTCGAAATTTACCAGCTAAATTAGTTCTATCGGATGAGATCAAGCATAGAATAAACGAGTCACGATGAAAGGCTGGTTTGGGAATGGATGTCGAAAAACACTGACATCTTCCGAATAGTTCTGCGCTCCGTAAATGAGTATGTGGTATAAAGTGAGTTACAAGCTACACGTCATATAGAATGATAAATCAACTTATCATCAAGAGAAAACATGAAAGACAAAGCTTTTCGAATGTCAAGAGATAACAGATGGACTGTTCAAGTGATATATGATATATAGGAGTTCATAACAAATAAAACATTTGTTCATACTGTACAACATTAAATTGAACGTGTCATACAACAGATTCATTCGATTGATAAAAACGTTCATGACTGAAAGTTTTGGTTTCAGTCGAATGATTCTAAATTTCCTTTTTTTAAAACATTAGTTATCATCCTCTGGGTAGCGAAATATTTTTGATAGACATAAAAAGAAAAACGTCAAGCTGCTGAAAATAAATTTTATTGCACTTACAGTTTACTTCGCTATGGAAATGTTTAAAAACGACAAAAAATAGAATTATGAGGGAAAATTTATTATTTATCTCTATTCATGTTTATGTGAAGACGGAAAGAGCAATAGAAACTTTTACACAACTCTTTCTAGGAAACTGTGAAGAAAACGCAAATTTCATCGGTAAATGCATAAATCTACCGATTGTGGACAGAATGTACAGTTAGTAGAATTTGTACAGTAGGGATGGACAATCATCTTTTGAACAGGAACCAGAAATGACACCAATGACCTGATGCGGGTCAGATTCAGTCATGGTTACTAAATAAAATCATTGAAATAACACGTATGTCTTCTTAGATGTAACGACTTAGTGTGATCTCATCGTCATTCATATGTCTCGGGCTGGATGAGATCGAATGCAGAATTCTCACTGTACAACACGACTGAATTTGTAAGTTGTTCTTGTGAACTCACTTGTGTCAAAAATTGCTCGTTTACGATTACTACCAAACACCAGTGCCAAATGATTGGAGCTACCGACTGGTTAGTTATGACTGATGGGTTAATGGATACAGTTTTACATTTAGGGATAGTTAGTTACATAATTTCATCTGGTAGACTGTAGACTATCGACTGTTATGGTCTGATACGATAAAAATGTTTGCTTCATTCCACTTTTAGTCACCGTCAGAGTTGCGGACATCTTACAATTGGTTCACACTTTTCGGAGAAAACTTCACTTGGGCAAAAAAGTATTGTTCAATGTTTGCGGATAATGATTCATTCGCTTTGGGCTGTCGTGTAACATTTGGTATGCGAGTGATAAAAATGAACTCTTGTGTTACTGACCATTTCTTTTATTACACAGTATATATGGCACCGAAAGAACTACACTCAGAACTCCGTGCTGTCTTCAATCATATCAACGGCGTTATGAAATTAATCAGAAATGTACCATTAGACATGAAATATCTTAATATCTATTTGATCGGCTGAGAACTCAACATCTCGACTATTTCTGTTATCTAGAAGTCTTTGTTTTTTGAAGAATATGTTCAGTACGAGTGTTTGAAGTACGGAACCACTTCTCATTATATATTGTTGACAAACTCTTTCTGTAAAAACAACTGTTTACTTTAATGAACATAAATCATATATATATACAGAATTTTAATCAAACAGCTGATGAATAGTTCAAGAATACGTATTACATCTGAAATAAATTTAACTGTTTAGGTTAAAGGTCACCAACGCAAAATGCTGTGTCACAAGGTAGTCTTGAATGAACACTTACTAAACTAGAAGCAACTTTCCAAAAACAATTTAAAAAACTCGAAAATCAGACTGATCGATTAGTGACCCCCAAGACAAGTTCTGAGTCAAATATGCATGTGATTTAGATGGTCCGCAATTTCCAGATGACAGTAATATGGAATTTTAATATGCATGAATTGTTTTACAAAAGAAATTAGTATTGCTTTATTGAGCTGTTCTACAAGACATTAAGTATTGTCACTACTTTTCATAACTGACCACTAAAAAAACCAGCGTTAGAGAATTCAATTCGAATGATGAATCTGTTTTTTTATCAACAGTTTATTAGCTAATATATTTCAATGTTATTCATGCACGAGAAGAAGCAGTGCGTGTAAAAATGCGTTATCATTCGAAAAACAAACCTACCATGAAATGTTAACATTTCGTTTGCATGGAATGTTAGGCCTTATACAACATGTGGATAGCGACAACCATAGAAAAAGATCATAAATGGAGTTTATGTTGAAGAGTGACTATCGTCATTTCCAAGGCTGACAAACTATCAGAGCCCACAGTTTATGCACACAGGGCCAGGCAGCAATTATAAGTTAATATTTCTTCTGCGAATGCAAGCAGTTGGCAATGCGGATGACACGATACCAGGCTGAATGGGTTTACGTTATCATCCACGTGCCATTTCCGTAATGTACCCTGTAATGGATGAAGTCTGGTTTATTTTCTCACCTCCCGCCATCGCTGGTTCAGAAATCATCACGAATAATTATGATTTGGGCACGTGTTCGTCCAGTCTTTTTTCTAGGCTTATAGATTTAGGCGTCAAAGTGACAGTAGTTGAGCTGACAAATTATATGTGACCAGGTACTTCAGCAGTTCCTGAATGTGAATAAACTGGTCAGCACTTCTAGTTAACATCATCAAATGAACCTCTGATGCACCAGCCAAGATGACTTGCGATTTTCGATTTATCAATTTTGATATGTTTAATTATGAAAGATAAGTCGAGATAACTTAGGCTTGGAAACAATGCACACGTATCATGATTGCCCCCCCCCCCTTTGTTGTAGATATCAACAAGCCTCCTGAGCTATCCGGTTGCTAATGTGATTTGCTTTTACGGCTCCCCCTGCAGTTTGTAAATCATCTTTGCTACATATGCGTTGGACTCTCTGGTATACTGTACACACTAGGCATCGTTTGTACACACTCAGTACAAACTATAAAAATCGCAAACACTGATTTAGGTGACCTTGTAGTGCATAGAAAAGTATGTTTATCTTGCAACTGATGACACACTTCTAGTGAAAGGTCCACTGATGTTTGTGCATTGGGGGTAACAGTCATTTGGTGTGTGATCCCATCCTCACGTCATGTCCGTATTTATACTGGATGTTACTGCAAGTTTGTTCGTTGCCCAATTCTCATAGTTGTCTTTCGTGTCTAACATACAAGCGCATTGATAAGCAAGGCAAAAGTGTCCCAAAATGTTAGATCTCGAATGAAAAGGTTCACGACACACCAGTTGAGTGTATAGTAGACTCAGAAATCTGTTCAGTGTTGAATAGTAAAGTTGTGTGAAATAGGTTTTCCCAAGAATTATTTAACGTTATAATGATTTCAGATGAGTAGTAGGGATTTCATTTTCCCTCATACGGACTAAACATTCCCCACAATTGATTGCAGCCTTTGCATTCCCACAGACATCCTAGTCAGTCCCTTTCAAAATAAAACACTAAACTCGAGTTTCGCTCTTGTTAGAGTTCATCGGTAATGCATGTCCTTGTCACAGCCAAGACTGGAATTCTGGCCACGCTTTCATTAGAGCTTTACAAATGAACTGTTTGAGGTTGTCGACTTCTGCTTATCAGCAGGTGAGTTCTATTCAGAGTGTACCGAAATAACTAGTGTTTAATTTTGCAGTGATACAGTCAGAAAACACGAGTGGACACAAGTGTGCACGATAGTCAATCAACTGACCTACTGTAAACATATCTCTCAACCTGATGGAGATTTGACTGTTTTTTTCTTTGTAAGATGAGATTCACAGTCATCATCATCATCACCACTGTTCCTTGCTGGGAAAAATTTGCAACAAAATTTTCCCTGCGTTCGGAATCCGAATTACTTCGGGGTACTTAATAGAAATGACTATTATCTCTTGGTTCTCAAAAATTAGTGTTCAAGTGACTTTATTGGTTTAAATGAAGTTTGGTTGTAATTGTAGTTAGCGGAGAACTAGATGTACTTTAGTACACAAGTCACCATTTTGATCGTAAAACTGAAATCATAGAATACAGAGCAGATAGAATATTCGTTTAATCGTTCCAAAACAGAAGGTCTCAAGTTATCATTAATTTCTTTTCTTCAGCTCGCTGTGACTCGGAGGCTCTTTGTATTTTTTATCAAAGTGGGTATCTCAAATTCTATCAACAATCTACATATAGTGCAGACTTCCCAAACAGGTAACTGTGTATATACGTGTGTACGTGCCTACAACATGCGTTAGTCGGCATGCACGGAAACGTTATTATTTCGAAAAGTGTTATTCATTGGAAGACAACCAAAAACGCACAATCTGTAGCAACCTCACTCTGGCAATCTGTCGGAGTGTGCAAACGAGTGCCATGGAGGCACAGAGTGCACAGAACCTAATGGTTTTGTTGAATGTCAATGCAATCGAAAAAACAGCTCTCTTTGTGTGTGAGTGTATGTGTTTGCCTACCATGATCGATCGCAAGCGTACCACAGCACTGCCGCTGATGGTGGCAGCAACAGTGACGACAGCAGCCATGGCGGTACACGCACATCTGTTTCCGTTGTGGTCGACCTGACTCTGTCTTCGAACTGGGGTTCACATATGGCAGTTTCGGCCACAAACTAGTCACTACAAACGAGGCAACCACATCATCAACATCAGCAGCGGTGGCGGCGGTGACGGCAGCAGCAGCAACATGGGAGCATACGACCTTTCAATCAGATCGAGTGCCCCTCCATCTGCGTCCTCATTTTTCTCATACACCCTCACCCTCCTATCCTCATCAACAGCATCAGACGCACAACCGTTTAACAGGTCGCCTTCCCCAGGATGACGATTTTACCGTGAACTGTCATTAACAGGTATGCCAGTCAAATCGGTGATTGCATAATACTGATCTCTCTCTTATGATCACACACACACAACCCAGACGGTTATCATGAAATATAAAGTGATCACTGCTGTATAATACAGCTGACGATGTTTCTGGTTGTGTAACCATCTAACTTTATACAATCTATAACGTGAGCTACTGGTTCAACAAAAACCACTCATTTATTCCACTCATTGTTGGTTCTAACTCGTGTTTTGGTAATGACCAGATGTTCCCATCTAATATGGTTATGGTATAAGCGACAGAATTGTCTGGGTTGGACTAGAGTTAGTTGCATTAGTAAACCAGCTATGAGATCATATGCCGATTAGTACGTACGTCTTGGAATCTCCGAGACATTATTACCTAATAGGTGACATACTTCTCCTCTGCACCATTTGCTCTAAAAGTTCCATTGGAGTTGTGTAAAGTTTTCGGTACTGTAGAACGTACCCCTCCCATAGTTAAATACTGATACCGACAGTTTAGATCACAAAGGAGTAAATCTTAAAATTTTATGGTAGCCTCCTTTATATCTTACTGTGTAACGTCTATAAGATCTTCGAAGAAAATGCAAAGTAGTTTGCACCAGACTTGTTGAAAAGAATATCCGAAGTTCCAACGCTGACTGCCTGTGTGACTGGGTATGGATAGTCAGAATATAAGTTTGTGAACGAGGCAGACACAGTATGGTATGCGGTTCATTTGATGACAAGTTTTTCAATATATATATATATATATATATGAAGTATTAAAAAGCGGCACACACTGAGTAGTGAACGATTTATCGTGACGTTTCAAATCCATACTAGGATCCGTTATCAAACAAATAAATGTTTGTAATGTGATATATATCTGGTTGGCGGCATCCGAAACGGATTAGCCTGTCACAGTGACCGAAGCCAAAGGACGCCTGCGCTATAAACCATCACCGCAAGTGGCTTGCGCTGCACCGCTTGCAGTTCCACTCACGCACCACGTATCCGGTGTAAACCCGAAGGAATAAGACCAGTAGGTGTGTGAGTGAGGCGTTTGTGTCCAGCTGGCCAATGCTGGTTAGCCAATTGAATGGCTAGCACGAAAAGGAAACCCTTATCTCTCGGAAAATAATCAGTGAGAGAGACTGCAATGACAAGATCTGTACTAGGAAGAAAGATATGTAGACTGTAATACAAGAAGCATTTAAGTATACGAATGCATGCTATTGCATTCAAGAGAGGACAAAGTTGAAAAACAAAACTCAAAGTTGAACTACGAAAAGATCAGACAGACGATTCATCATTCAATACACCAACAAAGCCCAAGAAAAGAGTAGGTAGAAGATCACAGACACCCAAGTTGCTGAAAAGAGGAGCAGATTAGTTGCCAAAAGACCATGGTCTTGGTCGTTGCAATCATTAACAAAAACAGAACGGATATGCCGGTATAACCTACCTGAGCCTAGCATACTCGTTGTTGTGATATATATATATATATATATATATATATATAAGCGCACAGTGCCCCATCGGCCTGTGAGTCTGAACTACCCAAGCTGCTCATTATAATCAACGAAACATTATGGAATATTTTTTTAAAAATCGTTACAGATTAAGTTCCATTAATCAGTTCAGCATAGGAAACGGACGACAAATTGGACCAGCTATTTAGAATGACGAGTACCGTTCGTTTAACTATATCGTCTCCCACTTTGTGCACCAGGTCACTGACGGTTGTGCTGCGTTTACAGATGAGTAACTGTCAGGGTGAGTGAACGAATACACCCCTTACTAGGTGAAACAGCTGTTGACGTACCAATCCTAGTTTGGTGAATCTGCTGCTGAAAATTCCACGTCCGTGATAATCTCACTTACTATGGTTCTGAGGCAAACATTTAAGTCAGTTGATATGCCACACGTAAACCGAATCATCATCAATCTGACCCATAGGTTTGCTCAAAGTTGACTGGACCAGGCCATCTACTATTCGTCACATTCGACTCCGGTCGTCTTGCATAAGCGGTTCAACCTTGAACTCATCAGATCGTACCCTGCTGTTCCAGTTCTGAACAGGTCAAGAACAGTGTTCATTGTAACATGCTCGCTAATTACCACTGAAATCCTCACTTAAACACCTCACCTGCCTTGTGACTTCATGAAAAATGAGTAAATCTTCGAGAAACTGTCTAGTCTGCATAGTATGTAAGCCGTTGTAAACAGTAGTGTATTGTCGGATTACTAGGTTATAGAATGTAGCAATAAATACAAGGTTAAATACTGTATATCACACAAACCACAGGACGAATGGAAAAAAACACATACCAATATGAACTAAAAGGAATGGATTTGAACAGTTTACTGATTGTAGTAAATTAGTTATCAATGCTAATTTGAAGTGTAAAGATTGGGTGGTATACGCCTAGTTCACTCAACATCAACATAGTTGGTCATCTACTGTCAATGGTAACTTTTCCATACTAACCTTATCAATGGTGTTTCACATCTTCCGTGTCAGGATTCGTGATTTGTAAAGGTTCCTAAAGTTTGGAGACTCAGTATTCGACTTATCAGCGACCTGTTAGTTCAGTTTTCTTGTCAACGGGCTCTGCGGTTGTAGCCTCCTACTGAAATACTGATTCAGTCAGTTTGATGTACCCCGCTAGGTTTTTGCACCGAATAATGGATTATCCCTCAAGTTTGTGCAAAAATGTTGCACTAAAGCTTAAAAGTGGTCAATGGCCCTGAAATAATACGCAGTTAAGCACAAAATAATGAGCGAGTGAAGTAACTGCTTATAAGGAAGAGACTGAGCAACGCCAATGGAGGTTATCTGTCATGTTCCTTTCCGACAAATAGGACGAAATTTTCGCCGGGAACTACGTGATGACCTCCAACATTCTACAGGGGAGACTGGTTGCTGACCTTTCATATTTATCTATGAAACAACACGACGCTTATTGGAATGATAATGTTTGCTGTAGCTGCTGCACATGAACTTTTTATCAGTTTCTAACTGTAGCATTGTTGCTCTGTTCTCTCCTTTCCTCATTCATTGTTTACACTTGTTTTGGTGATCTATGAATGTGTCTAATCTAATGGTTCATCTTCAGTTATCACATTCTGATGTTCAAGCTTCCCTGGTTGTATTAATGCTATCACGCATTACTATCATGTTACTCTTGTTAACGTCGGTTCAGCATATTACTCTCCCATCTGGATAGCTTATCCTACTGTTTTCCCCTTACGATCTGACCGTTTTCCATTTCGTACACATTTTTTGGTCACCAAATACCCCTTCGTTGAAAGGTAGCAGACTTAGAAATAAACATTCCTTTCAGGAAACCACTATTACGAACCCAATATCTTCAACTAAAACTAAGAACACTATTGAAACAACAGAAAAAGAAAGTCTTTAAGTGGAATTCTTTGCTTGTTCAGAGCATTCAAGTCTTACTGTCAAATAGGAATATATTGAGAAGGTAGAATTTTGACTTCTGTGGCTTGATGGTAGTAGTCAGCATACTGTTCTTTCAAATCATATCTTCCGAACCAAACCATTACCTCAATGTCGCGCTCATTATGTGCGGCATTAAGAGGTAGGTAGATGTTACAGACTGCAAAAGCAAGGAAGTCACATTTTCCGTTTTGCTTAACACTGTAAACAACACTGCTTCACAAGGGAAAAACAAAACCGTTTATTACTAAGACAACCAAAAGTATTTTTCAACTATTGTCTATATTCAGGAGCATGTATATCGCAACATGACGGCTTTTGATGAGCACTTTCATACTGATGTTCTTCAATGAAGAGATTGATAATAAATCCATTGTCCTTCACATGAAACTGTATATCAACTTGAGGACGGCCCCCAAACAATGAAAATAGAATGCAAACTGATAAATATTCCTATGAATGCACCAGTATTATGATTAGGTTCACAGGTTCATAGATGTAGAATGAGGGATAAAGATGTCTGTTTATGCGTTCTAGCTTCTATGCTGGTGGGGGAAAAATTATTCCGGACGGTTTGTAGGCTTAATAAAGAGTAGGTAGAAATAAATAAAACCTAACCTCAGTGAAGTTGCTAATAGCATTTGTGACAGCAACGAACACTGAAACATACTGAAACAACATGTCATTAGATAGATGCGGTTAGTGACCTTTAGAATTGGGGTAATGTATGCGTCAATCGAGTTGAATTGTAAAATTCTTTGTTAAGTAAGCCTTGACCAGAGAGAATGACAAGGCCTTCCAGTATGAGCTGGTCCTAACTATGTAACAGTTTTTCTTGCAAAGTAATCTACTTATTCAACAACTTAGTCTTAGCAAATAACTCTCTGGATGTTTATCATTGTTTAACGGAGGGAAATGCGTTAGTGGATGATGTAGAATTTGAAGTAGTTCATAGGTCAGAGTTAGATATCCTGAGATGTCTTTGATTCATAGAGGATTGATTTAATTTTACCAGTCTTTCTGGGTAGGGAATTTTCCTGAGATCCATAATTCTTCTGATGGCTTACATTTAAACACTTTTACTATGAGCCAACTCTTTTTTAAGATGAGGTCAACAAGCCAACATGTGTTGTCTCCAGATGTGGACGGATTATGGAGATGAACATAGTGGGTTGAGTAGTTCACAAATTTTTCTTTAGAGGTTCACGATTTTCTACACCTTTTTAGCCATGTCTGCACAGTCTATAGACAGACACAAACTCTCTACCTCTATGGTTCCCAGGTCTTGTTTGCGTACTAACACGAGTAGCCTTATGTTGCCAAGGTAGTATTCAGCACAGTTTCCATGATGAATACGCATGACTTTGAACGATAATTTGTTTTCTATGGATCATTGATTTAGACAGCTCGAATTCTTCTGTACTTTTATCACATCTTCTGGGCACCCTAGAACTCACCAGAGTTTTGTGTCATCTACGTAGAGTAGTATCGATAATGTGGCCATTCTAAGTAGGTCGAGAAGGACAGAAACGAACAGTCAGGGTTCTGCAGTGGATCCTTCCGGAAAGCCCGTATTTACTATGAATCACTCTGATAACTGCCAAATACACCTTAACGATTACCCTACGTTCAGTGAAGTAATCCTAAAGCTACGGGAGTAGACGCTCATTGAGACCGTAATTATATGTTTTTTTCAATAAAATTGGATGATCAACCCGGTAAACACAAATCGCATCAATAGCCAGTACTATGTTGGCAGCCTTCGTCCAAAAGTTACGAGTATTCATCAGATTCGTGACGCATAAGTATCCTTAACGGAAGTCAAACTGTACAGTGATGATAATTTCGAGGTCTACTACAGTGAGAGAGTTATTAGATTTTCAACTACTTTGGAGACCACTGAAGACAAATCCGCTGGTCAACAGTTTGCTTAGTCATTTTCTCATCATTTATACTTATATCAGTTTCCTAAGATGAGTATGAAACCTCGAATAGATATACTGGAATAATTGAATTGTCTCATGTGCTGCGATGACCGTTTGAATATAAACGAACCAGGTATATATGTAAGTGGCAATAGGTGAGCTATCTATTTTGAAACAGAAATAGTATTTTAGTTGGATCACCTACTGGGGGCAGATTGGCAGTTGCTGATACAGCACCTTCGGTTTTCATGAATACGACAGATTACGTTTGTCTTGTAACGGTAGCGTTAGATTTCACACTTCTGTTGTACATATAATCGGACATCTGCTTCCCTCAGTTATTAACTTGGTGCATAAAATTCCTTCTGTTATGTGTTGACCTTGAAAAGGATGAATGTTCACTTCAGTTACAAGTTTTTACCTTTCGACTTTTATCCCAGCTTAGTGTCCTGACTTTCCCAGACCTCCACTACTCATCTTCTGGCAGCATATCGAACAGGGAAGTTTCAGCCTATTGTCTACAGTATCAACACCACAACTGTTCATGAGTAAATATATTACAACTGACCACTTTTTTTCAATTACTGCTCTAACTCAGCATCATTATGGATTGTGGACAAAAGAACCAGAGCCCGATTTTCCTTGATTCTGTGCTTCAACAGAAGTTGTTATACCGACTTGTTTCGAAAAATGGCACACTAATACCGGTTGCAGAAACATTCTGTAGCGCAACTTGCATACTGCAACTGCTGATCTGCACAATATCACTTCTATGCCAAGATAAGATTAAAACCAGGATTGAGCAAACAAAGAATAACCCAGGATAATATCGTATTTTCTGTTGTGCGTGAATCCGATAATATAGTCTTCAGGCAATGGTTGTCTCCTCCTATGTCCAACACGTAACCCGAGGCATGGAGGTTGGGTATACACATATTTTGCCGAGCTGTAAACGATAGCCTACCACTCTGTACCGTACATTTCAGGTTTCGTTGACTACTCGGTTACCACTTGACTTCAGTGACATATAGTACTGGTTAAACGCCAGTGAAAATTAGAGATGACAAGTATTTCTACAACCAAATTTAGGCGCCTCAAACATTTATCTCATTGTAAAGAACGTATCTGTTACACTCAGTCTGGCTCGACGAGAATGGTATTAGATTGACTTGATTTTATCAGCTTACGGGAAAGGGTTTGCAGCTGTGAGTGATAGAACTACAAAATATTCAACTCAACGGTTTCGATAAAATGTGTCCCAAACATAACGTAGCTCGGTACACATTTTCAATAGTGTCAGAAGAGAGCTAAAGTGTGACGGAATTTGATAGGCTCAAACAAACTGGAATGCCAGATTCCTTAGGAAATAGTCTCTGAACATCCAATAGATAGCGAATCTTTTAGCTGCAATTTTATCCGTCATTGTCTTGTCATTGCACGGTCACTACTTTTCTCCAAATCTACGGTCCATTAAAAGAGTGAGACAAGAGACCTACTGTTCATCTCATTTTACGGATCGATTGAGGTCCAGAAGTTGCCTTCGGATTACCAATCTCCTAGACGCTTGTTATTCAACCATCCGGTTGCTTCAGCTTGCGTCAAATGACCATTATCATGAAATCAAATCAAATCGATATGCTGCCAATATAATACGTCCCGAAACATGCTTAACAGATTGTTCTCATATTATCCTGTATTATCCATTCAGGTAATCAATTCGATTAAGGTGTTTTCTTTAAAGTGGCAAACTTTCCACCAATGATCGTATAATTTTTGTTGAAAGTCAATTGAACACCAAGATATCAGTTCAGCAGAAAGCTAAACGCATGCTTTGCATTCAAGGTCACTAGTACACAACGTTTACTACAGTGAACGTTATTGAAGCACTGGCAGACGTAATCAAAAATTACTTGTATTGGTTCTAAGGGATCAACCATTTTGGACAAAGACTGCATCGCAACTGCTTTACTCATTCCCATCAAAATTAGAAATTAGACAGAGAACATTATTTTATGAAAAGTGAACAGTTTTGCAGTTCAAAAGATTATTTTTTTTGTTCTAATGTTAACAAGGTGTAGTTGATACCGTACAGAAAATTCTTATTTTTTGCTATTTTTCAAATGGTTATGATTAAAAAAATTGTATTTTTAACCGATTGTGTTATGGCGCCATGTTACCTGTTACCCTTTCCTACTCAAGCCAATATCCCCAACTTGCTCCCTAATCCTTATTATGAACCCATAAAAACAAGCGCACATATTGTTGGGCGTTCAATCCTGTTTACCGAGCTCAATACACATAAAAGTTCATGAGTTTCACACATGCTAATCTACTGACAACTTGGTGATTGTTGGGAAAATTCCAACACCGGCTCCTGTGATTTGTAGTATGCCACCCAGCTAGATCACTTGCCACCCAAGATGTACCAGGTCTACTGGGCTTGTCTGTATAGTTAAATTCATTTCAACACTGAATTGTAGTTAAGCAGACGGTACCATCTTTTCATTTTCCGAAAGTCGACTGATAAATAGTCAAGACAGTTGGTGTCAGATCAAGTCGTTTAGATTAGATGAAGATCAGAACGTGCTACCTGTATGTCGTATAACATGTTCTACGGGTAGGCAGATCAAACACATCAGTGATGTAGACAGAATGGCAACTGTTCTAGGCTTCCGAGTCTAGACAAGAAAACCAAAGCGGGTGACAATACCAGGGCTAAATTACTATCTTCTCGATTGTTGTCGTTCTAATGAAACAAGTTCAGACCACAGCTTAAACTATCCATGTGAACACCTGTTATCACACTAATCATTATGTCATAGTCGACGGTCGGTGTGGGACAAATTTGAACCATGCTGACATAAATGTACTAGACACGGGGAGCACGTATGTCACGCCTGAGGGATCCAACCCTTATAACTAACCTTGTGTGGATGCACCGTGAAGACAGAATGATGGGGAGGTGGTATGTGGTCACCTTATTCAAACCATAATAGTCCACATTAGTTAGACAAAACAAAAGAAGAACAGTTGTTCCAAATAAAACATAAATGGGCTAGCTGCAGCAATAGCATCTGGATTAACTTCCCCTTACTAAGTTACCCGTCGGTACCTTGGAATGTGGTAATTCTCATAATTCCCTGGAACAAACTTTTCCTTCTACATCTCCCAGAATCATTAGGTTTTGCATCGAACGTAGTTCACAACGTGTAATATTCTATTCCATTTTACAATGCTATGTTTCCAGGGTTATTGTCTGGTGATTTACCTAAAAATCATTTATAAACTTGCGTGGATTAATGAACTGGACAAATGAAGGAAGTGTCAATACAGAATATTTGTTGAATGGCACTAACAGACAACCTATCCATATCGGCAAAATTGAACGTACGTTGGGTGAAACTTACCAGAGTCATGGCGACCTTATGCAGAAAGGCGATTGCATGGTTCTGTTAGAGTGTTATTTAGGTCACATCGGCTGTTTTTCATAAGAGGCATTGATTATTTGTCCCATTCAGAATAGGACTAGGAAAGTACAGCAGTAAAGCGTGAGTCAGCCTAAATCAGGCCTGAAGGATGCTAGAGGTGCGCGGTTCGACGAGGTTTTATTACGAGAACCATCCTGCTTCTGTATGCAACAACAATCCGTGGATGTCTATACCATCTTCAATGCAAAAACTTCTCAGACTCTCCTCCTCTTTCAGGTTTTCATCATAAATCTCATACGTCGCCATATTCCTAGTCGATAAGCGATATTGAACAGTTTGTTAAACGTCGCGGTAAGTCGGTTTGGAGAAATAGAGTTGGACCATTTGTTGACCACCACTATTTCCACTAAACTGCGGTCTTCTTGACCTTGTGCCACCCGCAGTTCAACGAATCCATAACAGAGAATTATTGTCTACTCAGTGCTAATCAACCTCACTTACTAAAAGGATGGACTGAACAATCCCATCAGAGCATGTCTACATGAAACGTAATAAGAGACGCGGAAAGTCCAAGATTTAGGACTGATGTTTTACAACAGTAGATTAAACTAATATGAAGTGTTTTTAATTTCGAGATACATTACAGAAATTACGGAAAATTAGATTGGTATTGACCTCCGGAACTTGCGTGTCATTTAACCGAATTACTGGTTTAGAACAGTTCATTCTATTTTTGATGAAAATCATTTTCACGTAGGACGCAAAGTGACTAAGTAGACATTGAGTTAGTATTTCGCGTTAAATTAGAGTTGTAATATACTCAGGGATCTAGACATCTACCCACGAATTCTCCTTGAGTAGACCGACGACAGATTTGTGTCAGAACTGACAGCATTGTGCAAAACTGAAGATAACATACCTTGTGGTTGACGTTTTTCCACACCGAGTTCAATTATCAAGAAATTGGTCGCGCGATTACATAATATCATAGACCATTGGTCATGATGTTTTCTGAATGTTATCATGGCTAGTGATTTCTCTTCAGTTAACACATTTTGCATGTCACTGCTCCAAAAGAGGAGTGTTTGTATATATAGCAATCTGTTATTGTGGTTTTATGTCTATTGTACAAACAGGATGAAAAGTTACGGATAAGTTTTTGTAGTGTACAGTAATTTCACTGAAATTCGTGAACAGTTTTCGGTTTCCATCTGTTCGACTTGACTATGGACAGTCATTTTGAAAACGCTCTAAGGGATTCGTAAGATTTCGTGACAGTCTGGTAATCCGCAGAGCTTAATTAGACGATACAATGTGCTTTGCTTTTTTAGTGATAGACAAACAGACAGTGTAGAAGTAACTCACTATTCTGACCTATATGTCAGAAATGTTGTCCGCAGCTTCAAAGTGCTACTTTATTTGTGACTTAGTAATGATCGTAATCTTATAGTCCTGGTTAGTCTGATTTCAAATGACATGAATCGTTCCCATGAAATCTAATCGGCGTTGTATAGCTTAATCATGTAGTTTACTTACGCTTTGGACTGCCGTTATCCATAACGGTGTGCTTTCACCAAGTGAACTGAACTCATCACCAACACAGCAGAACAATACAGTATTCAGTTAGTAAGACCGATACTGAAGTCTGTAATGATCTTGTCATGTGCCGGGAGAGCACATGCATCAATCACTACGAAATATTGCTGTCATGTAAACCAAGTTTTGCATCACCATTCTGTCAAATCGGGGATGTCATTGTGTTACTTCATCTTGTTAATTTGTCATTATTGCTTGCTTAATTAAGGAGATGACAATCGAAATCGGATGAAATTTTAACACTCCGTTCAGCAAATCTTGGCGTACTACTGCCGAACACCGTCAGCTTTGTGGGTTGGAATAAATCGCAATATCTCCATCATATGAAACCCATTCAGTCAAATAGGATGGCTTTATTGCCAATATGGCATTACACTATAAACGTGACTTTAGTTAAATAGAGCACTCCTAAGGGAAAACATTTCTCTATCTCCTTCAACAGAATCCCCCAAGGTTCCGGAATGAATAATTTTGTGCGAGGAGCTCCATGTGATGAACAAGTTCAGTATTTACTGGTGAATGGTTCGGTAATTAAAATGGATAAAACGATTATATTAGTTCAATTCAGTTAACTTTGTGATTACGGTAGTCAATATATGCGGTCAGGCCTTGTTGCGTAACCGAATTGGTTCGTAGCTGTTAACTGTTTCTGATTGTTAGGATTAGTGGCGAAGTTGACAGGTAGGGTTTAGTTGTTCCATTGTTCACTGGGCTTGATATCGATGATCGATGGCCAAAGCTTGATAAAGCGTAACTAGTCGGGTGAAAGTTCAAAATGAGGAACCGATTGACCCAGTCGAAAGAAAAGAACTAACCAATCAGATTTCAGGTGAACATGTGACGGCAACAGGAAGTAACCAATCAGACTCCAAATCAAAAGGTTGATAGCAATAAAAAGTAAACAGTCAGAATTCATGTTACTTTTACACGTAACAGCAGACATTCATCAGACCGTAATAACTTCCACACACAAACCTATACGTTCAAACCCTTACGTATTGATAACATTACCTCGTTTAGCGATTGAACATTTGTAACCTAGATATGCAACTCGATGAATGAACGAATACCTAAACTATGTCGATCTTTTGATTAGGGAAATCAACTTGTTGGTGATTCTGAAATCAGGCATTTGATGTTCCGGGTTCCTAACATGAATTGTTTTCCAAAAATGACGATATCGTTGTACGTTTTCATCAGCTTTCAACCATCGTCATGATCCAGCTGTATGGACATGTCGAATTTACATTCTGTTGGAGAGAATGAGTTGCTGTAACAACGGACTTGCATTGTCCAGAAACATTAGAAACGAATGCGCACAAAACATGGATTATCTTTGCAAGCAGTTAATCCCAATGACCACTAGCAAAGAAGTGGACACCTGTTTCGACGTTCCCTGGGACCCACACATGTGAGGGAATCAAAAGAGTGGTTTAGATCACCAGGTCTTGGTTACTGGATATGCAAGAAAGTATATTAGAGGCACTTCTTTTTCTCACACACTAAAGTCGATCAGTCATTTGCGGCTGTCCTACAGACGAGAAACTTTCTATCATAACATCAGAAAAATCTGAAAATAGGTTAACATTATTTGTAAAATATTTTCCATGCCTTATTCAAAGATATGTGTGAGTTGCTAAAAAATGGTGGTTACTTGTATCCAAAAGTGTGAGTTTTTTATTATGATACACCATTGTGAATCCTGACTAGACAGACAATAAGACTCAGAGCCAGCTGTAATTACTTCGTACACATCACCTCATAATTTTACTTGCTAATGTTAGCTTGATAGATATCACTTAAAAGCTGAAGACCGGGAAAGTCCTAAGTTCTAACAACCACTGGAACAAAGTCGATGGTACTTTGCTGATGCTTACACTCTAAGCGATGTAGAAGGCGGCAAATGGATTCAGTCACGTGCTCACTGAGTACTTAAGATGCCGTGGTGGTAGTCTTTTAGAGGGCAGCTGTCCAAATCTATTGTTCGGTTTTTAATTATGAGAAACACGGTTCTTTTTCGAAGCTTTGACATTACTTAGGAGAAGGTTGGTCCTACATGCATTGATAT
>JTDE01000479.1:105122-145053 GCA_014338405.1 Paragonimus skrjabini miyazakii
AGCATAACTGGAGGCACGAACAGTAACTGGCTGTACGCTTTTCGTACGCCGATGGAATGGAAACGGGAAAAGTACTTAGGTCAATTAGGTAAACCGGTTATCAGGATAGGGCTCGACCTGAGAAATGGCCCATCTCTGTTTCTCTCAAATCGTCGCAATTTAACGCACACATTAGTCATTGACTACACACCCGAGATGAATAAAGCAATCCGTTATTGTTAGTATTGTGCAGCTATAATACATGATGCTTTTTGAATACCGTTCATCTAATCAGTCACCGTTTCCTCCGGTTAGGAATAATTTCATCTAGCTGGGCACTTTGACAATTGAACGCCAATATTTGATGGTCCACTGGAATACAGAAAGCGTACATTTATTAAGAGTCTATATTCTTTGGTTAATCGACATATGTCAGATACCCGCCTGACTGGACACCATTTTCCAAGTGCTGCACACAAACACATAAAAGATGCGCAATATATTCAGTGTGAGCTGATAGAGGAAATGGCAATGTGTTCGATGTAGAAATATTCAAACTTCCAAACAAAATATAATCGATTGGTCGGAGTGTTATTGTCTCATTCCAGACTAAGAATATTAATCGTAATTACTTTTACAACAAGCCTTCGGAGACTAAATTATTAACGATGTGACCCTAAAATACTTCCACGTGATCAGACAACAAGTAATCCCTAAAATGAGTCATCGTCACATTGCATAATGGGAATACCACTAGGTTGTTGACTCGTTCACCTTTCAGCCGCTACACACGTACGTCTTTTGTCTCATTTTCTGTGAGGAAATCATGACACATCAGTTCACATTTCAACTTCTGATTTATAACCAACTTCGGACCTTTGACGATCAACATCCGAAACTCGATTAACGAGTATTGAGTTCAATGAACTGGTTACCTCATCGAATGAGTGGAATGCGGGATTGATCACCTAAATGACCGAAGTGAACAACCACACATGTAACAACTACTTGCTTCAACAAATCCGGATGAATGAATATTCGACCGATATACTTGTGAAATTGTGGCCAGTTAAATCTGTTTATGTCAGATCCGGTCCAATTATACAGTTCCAATTTCGCCTGTCTAAGTCGTCCAACAGTGCAGCTGCAATGACAGCAAAACTTATTCTCAGACTGCGCAGCGCGGACATGGTCAATAACCTCAATGGATAAACGATTATGAAATACCCTGGAGAGTTTCATAGATCACCCTTTGAAAACCGAACCAGCACTATGAGAAATTACGGTGTCTTAGCCGGTTTTCACAACAGAACTGTCCAACAATGGTCCGAGAAACGTAGAACGGGGTATATTTTTCACACAAGGACACTGTCAGATAAATCGTAAAAGCGGAACAAACTTGCTTGTCTACGCTTAAAACCTGCAAATGGATGCCAGCGTGATATGCTTTTGTAGTTTTCGGGAGCATTCCGTTCGTTATGTCAGTTGATTTTGTCCTGGGCCATCTTGCAAGAATTCGTGAGCGATCGTTATAATTTTCCGAATGTTCTACGCCAGCCTTTATAGTCTTTCAGTTCATTCTGATTTCATCTGAGTCTCACTGTTTGAGAAGCTCACTAAAATTCACGCAGCTCAAACCTAGTTGCTAATCAGTTATCGACTGCTGCGAAAGGATGCTGACAACTTAGTCACCTACTTATCGAATAAACCTCGGTTAGGCAGACGGCCTAGGCGTTGCTAGTAATCATGTGATACGGCAAGGTTATGTAGGCACTGGAACGTGATTATTAAGACATATGGTCAATGCGTACTGAGCTTCACATCACTGCACGATAGGCCCACAAAAAGGGTTGTCTAGACCTATGAGTTCAACAGCAGATATACGTTATACTGTTCTATTCTGGAACGTTATCATTCAGAGACGCTGAATAACTCATATATATTATTCTATGCCCAGCAAAATTACAGATCAAACCCAACTTGTATAAAGTAGGAGATATTAGTACTGAACCAAAAGTGGTCATTTCTGTGTTCCGTTGAAAATGTGAGCACAATCGCTCAGTGTTATCCTTTGGAAATGTGTGAACCAATCTTGTGATTGCACTTGCCTAATTCTATCATTTGTTCAATGGCTCATCATGAGATTCTCTATGGATTCATACGGTCACAAGTGTCTGTTTACATTAAGCTCAAAATATGCAATGCTCTAACAACCCATGTTTTATAATAAATGCGACAGGATGGTTCAAACCATAAAAACGGTAGTTGTGCTATTCAAACGTTTTTTGTTGTTGTAAACAATACACAAATGATTGAGATGGGTTGATGTTCAAGCAGGCTGGTCAGGATAAACGATGCCTACCGGACAGGTGGTGTTGCCCATACAAAGCACACAATTGAAAATCATGTCGAACCGACAGGTGCCTTGCCTCAATGAGCGTTTCCCCACGTCCAACTTGTGCTGTTATATGGATGACTGTGAAATCCAGGACGGTTTCACTTGAACAATAAAGTTTTCAATGAATGACAATTCCGCTTGAATGTCAATCACAAATTTTTCCAAGATGGTTGGTTTAATGGCTACTGACCAACAAGACACTTCCAGAGGAAATGGGTAGCATAAAATACTAAAAACTAGAAACCGGTGAAATGTCTGAACGGAAAATTGTATTGCCAACCGAAATTTCCGCAAATCTTCAAGAAGACTGGATCACTGTTTTATCGTTAGTCTAAGCGTTTCACAGGCTAGTCTGTTCACACCAGTCTGAATCGGTTGGTTAGTTGAATCAACACAAACTTAGAGTGAAAAGTATCTGTCTGTTGACCTTAGAAAACTCAAGGTGATCGTAATGGAATGGTATTGTTTTCTGTTTTTTCCATTCTGTATTCCAGGTCTTTAAGTGTTTGCGTGCTAGCGAGGATGGGGTGGGAACACGAATGAACGAAACTGCATTAAATTCCTTTTCTTTTCGTGTCAACAATGATGTGTTCTAAAGAAAATCAACCAAGGTATGTTCTACTCATGTTTACTGAAGTGCATTACACGTCGGCCGTTTTGTCGTTTACCCTCATTAGACACTTTCTGTATTGTTTCTGCCTGATACTATCTTATTTTCCCTCCTCTCGACACGGATCATTACGAAATCTACTCCACTATAAGCACCATTGTTTGTTAGTGTAGTATCATGATGCGTTTGTTCAAACGCGAAAGATCATCGCACTCTGCCATTTCGATCAATTGCTTCCTAATTCGTACGTGTAGTATCAATTCAACGTACCGAATCCAGGCGAATGAGAAAATCACGAAAAACACATTAGTTGCATGCCATTCAATAACTACTTCACTAACCGTAGTGTATCTCGGTATCGGATGCTTATGTGTCTGCTTGCTACTTGTTCCCAGTACATTCTTCTTTGGGAAAACTTGTGGTCATTTGTTTCATACTGGTTTTGTCCAAACACTCACACCAGTCTTCAAACAACAAAGAAAGGGGAGTGCATAACGGAAGCATTTTTAACTCGTATACAATCTAGTGACTTCATGAATCTTCAGTTGGATTTTCAAAGTTTCAGTTCGGTAACAATCCACCACGATAGTCTACCTGCTATATGACGTGGTGGGCTTCATAAGACAGTTGGGTTGGTCCCTCACACACTATGTACAGAGAGAGTTATGAGCTTCTTTCGGCTGGTCACTTGTCAGATCTGGCTCTTACCAACCGCTTCAGAGGTCAGGCGATTAAAATGTAATGACCATTCGCTAAAGGCAGAATCTACAGGCCAAAATACTGTGCTAACGAGCTAAAGTGTACATTACGAAAAGGTTAATTAACAGCGGGAAAACATGTAATGAACATATTCGAAAAGGCAAGACAGAGGAACTGTCTGAACGTCAGTGTCCAATGTACGACCTACAAAATACTTGTTGGTCATATATACTATGCATCGCTAACAGGTTGTACAGTTTTATTCCTTAATGTATAAGGACGATTACTTACTTGCCAACAATCCACTGATCAGCCAAGACACAGTTCACCCTACTGTTATAATATGGCAATAAATGATTACATAATCTTACAATACACACCCCAACTACAAGACCGTTGGTAGTCTTATCATTTATTGACGATTTGTGACACTGAGTTAAGAGTTTTTTGGTAAAAGTGCGTTACTACACAAAGCAATTTGTTAGATATGTATTTCCAGTGAATTTTTATGGTTTTTGAGCATCACGAAATTTCTCACATTATTGTAGGTTAAAATGTGCAACCAACACAATCGTTCTATAGAATCTCATCACGGTGTTACATGCGTATAAATTCAAAATAAGATTACATTTCATACGAGGTAAGGACAACTGAGCCAAATATAAAACGGTACAATTGCAACATCATACAAATTACTTAACTTCCCGAGAGAGCTCATTCTGCGTTCAGCTGTGCTCAAAATGGAACAGCCTACTATAACCTGTTCCGTCAGCGTTTTCATACGACATATCCGTCAGAATCACTGCAGTGGAATGGTGGTAAGCTGGACATCCGATTGCTACTGTTAGTTATTTGTCATTTATTGGATGTAGTAGTTTGCGTGATAAACTGTGATGAGGTTTCACTTCCGCTCATTTTCCTTCAACTCCCTATAGTAGATTGAACGCCACTCACATTTCACATTCAGATAAGTCTTTCGACCAGCCCACTCCGAAAGGAAGCACTAGACTCGGGTTTCGCTCTTATTAGAGCTCATTGGTAGTGAATACTCTCATCCGAACAAGGATTTCCACTCTGACCCTCATGTCTCTGAGACTAGCATGTTAACCACAACGTTAATAACCTCTGTCACTAAAAATAAATGACGATAGCAGGTACCATTCAGTTTGATTCATTTCAATAAATGTTGCATATGTGGTCCATCTAAAAAGAGATATTATATTTGCATTCGAAAATTTCCGCTTAAAACCCGATTGATTAGCTGCTGCACTAACCATGTAGGTATTTCAAATGTCGGTGTTCTTTTCACCCGAGAAGCAATAGGCTCTAATTTCCAGGAAGATCTGAAAAGAAATCTTTCATTCAGTCTGGATAACCTCTTCCCCATATCAGTAATCGATATACAGCCCGGTGAATTCAATGATTTTTGTTATTCGAACATCACGAGAAGCCCTGATCATGAGGTAATTGACCGAAAGTAATAGGACGGTTACTGGCTTTCGGTTGCTTGCTAACCATGGCGTTTATATTGTAAACATTCTATCACCAAACGTAGACATCCTTAGTGCGCAAAAGTTTGAGTGTAAAAAACTGAGCGGCGTGGTTAATGAGGATTGGTGAAAGTCCGTCTTTATATACGGTGTTGATACGAGATTTCGACTCGAAATTTGATTGGCTGTTTGATTGCCACTAACTTCTTGACCTCAGGTATGATTGGTTGCATTCGGTCGATCACACTTTGACTTTCTAGGCTGAAATGTGTCTGGTTGCTTATTGCTGATTATTTTTAATTCGACCGAGTTGATCTAATCTTTTGCAGAAAATCCATATGCTTGGCGGTCTGTTGTTCATCTTTGCATGGTGTGCTGATATGTTTGTGTTCATTCGTTCAGTTATGCGTTGGTACTTCTTGGTGACTGTGGTTGCAGCTCCGCAAGTCTTTTTCTCGCATAGATCTAAACATTTTGTCTAAGTTAATGGTTACTTGTCTGCCTGTTTGATAAACGCCAGGATTCCAGGAATGTTGGTACACGTTTGGTGCTAACTTTAGCAAGGGCTTCTGTGGAGCTCATGTTGAACTAGTGTCTAGTTTATTTTTCGTAGACGGAGATAAACAATAACTGGTCGCTTATCTAAATGGCTAATTGGTGTTCATGTATTCTCCCAAATAATTCTCGTCCGGTTTGGTTGACGTAATGTTGATTGTAATCGTTTCACTTGATATGTTATATAACATTTTTTTTAGCAACTTATTTTAGCTTTTCTTCTGGTTTTGGCTGTGATTTGTATATCGTTGGTTTGTATACTATCATGATGTCACATGGTCCCAGGAACCTTGCATTCACTTCTGGTATGTTTTCCATGTCTGATAAAGCCATCAGTTCTACTGAATGTTTTGGATAGATCATGATTCTTTCTATGTTCAGTGGGCTTAACTAATAAACATAAAGTTTCGCCTGGACTTTCAGAAAAGGGCTAATCTTCGTCTTCATCTATGTTATTTTAACAAACATCCCAAATTGATACAGACTGTGGGATGGTTCACGTCACGTTACATCGTCGCAACCAGTGGATCTCAAAACGATGCGAAGTTCATGTGTTTTTGACAGCATAAGATGTTACAACTAGCTCATATCAGCCCACCAGAATCCACCAGTCAGCCTCTATTGCACATCATGAGGCATATCTCTAAAACGATTAACAGTAAAATATAGGTAATTTTTCGCTTTTGTTTCGTTAACTGTCTGTTAATTTCCCTTAGCTCATGCGTAATATAATTAACGTGTACTTTACTCCCGTATTCAATCGTTATTATTCGGATATTACTCTTGTGATATATCTATTTTACATTTTCACCCATTACCGATGCGATTTTCAAACCAACGAAAACTGACCCAAGTATTTCAATTCTTCCAAGACCTTTTACGTTTGACTTTCAAAAACATTTTCCAACGCATTTTGCCGAGAACGTAGCAGCTAGCTTCAACTTTTGTGACCGTCCTATACCTTTCTAGATATTTTGCTCCCAGAGATTTCCTACATTTCGGAATCTTAGTACGTCTGAAGACGTCTGATGCCATTTCGAATAATTCATCACATGATTGTTCAGTGGATTCCTTCTCCAGTCCCAAACTTCCCTCTGTTAATTGATGTTTCAGTTGCCGGCCTCAATACATCTCGTATCTTTCAGACATCTTGGAATTTTCAAGCATTTACTCATCAGAAGCATAGTGGCTGTAAAAAAGACAGGGATGCCGCTTACGTAAAGTCATTTTCAGCGTATTTCGTTCATATACGTTGGTCGTACCGTTATGAAGTAACCCAGGTAGAAAGTCAATCCAGGAAAATGCCACCTACTCTCTGCATTGCTTTTATCTGAGTTCTACATATGATGCAGACCGAAAAAGGAGAGACTCAATGGTATAAGACCTAGTATATTGCAGTTAGAGCTCACAGTGTCTGGAGTGTTGTGAGCGCAACCACAAGGGAATGACCAGTAACCTGATACCTACGGCTGCAGTTCCGAAGGTTACCAACCACCACACTTCTAGTGTGAAGTTGATATAGTGACCCAAAAGGTTTTTCCCCCAGCGATCCCCTGGATAAGTAATATCGTCTGCATGTACACTGCGCACATATGCTTACCTGCTGCTGGATGTATAAAACCAAACTCGAGTTTACAATGCTCCACAAACAGCGGATTATATGCTTTTCTGATCAGCATCTTATTCAGCTGTTTACTTGGTTAATGTGAATTTGATTATTGACAGCATTGCTTGTTTGAACCGAACGAGATTGTCCTTTAGAAAAACAGTTCGGTTTCTCAAGAGTTGTACTGCGGTGAGTTTTCTATGTCCCTGCTTTTCCGATCTGTCTAAGCAATTATTATCACTGTTGGCTTCACAATAGGCTTAGAATCAATTGCTTTTCTCTTTTCCAAATAATTTGGAAATGTGTAGCTTGTTGTTTTCCTCAACCATAGACTTTCTATTTTGGTTGTGTTGCAATTTTCTACAAAGAGTAAGAAAGAACAACTCTCAGGAATAATATCATTATATCATACTTACCTCATATTTCTAAAGACTGCCGCTGATGAAACTCCCTGGTTATCATCTGTGAAATAACACCCAGATGCGGGTTATTTGTCTTCTTCCTTCTGAGTTATGTTGTACTGTAATATTATACTGTTCTTCCAAAAAGAGTTCGGATGTACCTTCTTTTGTGACAGTTTGGTTTGTTGTTTGGAAACCTGATGAGTTGCTCCCTATGTGTTTGTTTTCAATGAACTGAAATATCCATTGTTTACGCAGGTTTTCGGATTGTTACTATTCGGACAATTATTGTGTCTTCTGTCGAGGCATTTGGGTAACCTGGTCATCATTCACAAGCAAATATGACTGAATGTTTACATTTAATAATTTGATCATTCCGAATTTGAAGTCAGTAACGCAATAGTCAATACGATTGTTAACTCCTGACAGTGGCGGGGATATACACTGCTGACAAACTGTAACAAGAGCAAAACTGAGAGTCTGGTGCTTCCTTCGACATGGACTGATTGGAGAGTATGATAATTGTATAGCTGAAGCCAATTGTATACTGCTGCTCCCACTCCATTGACATTCGTTTGCACACCAGCGAGTTCAGGCTGTTTGACCTTAAACTGAATAAGGTATGAGAAGATATTTGAACGGAACCGAAGTGTTTCACTACTAACAAGGTTTCCTGTAAGCGACCAGACAGTACCGGGATTTTATGGAAAATGTGCTCGTGAAACTCGGGCTCATACTAGCATGATACTACAAGTTCAGTTGGACGACGTAATGTACCTGGCCAGTTTGTCTCCTAATAGTGAGTGATATTCACGTGACAGGCAACATTATGCATGAAATTAATTTGTTTGGCTTATAACTTCACAGTTAGAACAAACGAAACACTGACGCCAATTATTAGCTACAGATGTATACGAATAGTCATCCACCCGTTGAAATCTTATCTAACTACTGTTCGGGAGAAAGTTGATGAACCCTATCATAGAGTGAATTGGCCAATATTGTTTCACATTATTGATTTATACGTTTCTTCTCATTTGGTGAGTTCAGTAAGCAAAGGGGGATGTAACTCGAGCGGTCGAACTTCTTGTTAACTACTGAAACACTTTGTCATTTGGTTACAAAGACAACGAACCTGGTCTACGAAGAGGTAGTTGGATTGACTTAACTTCATCGGTCCACGGTCCACGCTGGTTATGATTACAAAAGTTGGGAGTTTTATAACATGCTAGTGATTACTGGTGCTCACCCGCAATTCATATATTTCTATAACCAACTTCGTCCCTGCTCAACTTCAGAGGTAACCGGTGGATATAACGTTGCTGAAATTCGAATCAGTAAAGCAGATTGGATTACTGACTGGGCAATTTCGTACGGAACAAAAGTTACTACGAACCATATCGAATCACTTTTCACTGGCCTGTATAATAACATTCAATCACTGTTCAGGTTACTGAGCAGCAGAAAAGTGAACTATCTTCAGCACCTCAACACCATCCATTCTCAAACAACCACTCAGTGAACACTTCGCAAAAATTTCACTCCATATATTTGATCACACAAGCGTATGAAACTACTTGCCTGGGCATCTAAACCAATCCTGACAGATAAATTATAATTAAGAAAACTCCACTTTCATATACATCCGTTGGCACACATCAGCCACTTCACTCAACATACATACAAATAGTAATAGGCTAATTGTGCTGAAAACACCCCCTCCACAAAACAAGAGCAACTACAGGACGATTACTTACTCAGCTAACAAATGCCGGGTCATGCTTGCTTGCTAGTTAGCTGACCGGACCACCCATAAGACACGCGATTTGGTCTCTCACGGCTTTGTAAGGCGCCACACAAGCAAACCAACGAGGGTGAGCATACACTCACACACACAAACACATACATAAGCCAACCTATGCTCAGTGTATTGTCACCTTCGATTACTTCCGCTTAGAATGTAATCAACCCAATTGCCACCGTCATACTGGGTATTACAAACTTCACTTTTCCAAAACTACAGTGACTTTGGGAGGTCAAGCTGAAACGATCGCGTAATCTTTCCTGATTACTGTGGATGGCCCAGGTTGAATCGTCTTTGGCAGGTGGAACTCAATAGTGTGACCAAAGGACCCTGTTCCGTTCACCATTATTAATCGATCGCACCTGTAAGGGACTTATAAGCACTCCAGTTCATGCCTATCTCAGCTTTGTGAGCTGTTCTGATCCTTTCAACTATCGGGACAACAACGTCAACGTACTACTTTAAGGCAGCTTTTCCGTGCAACAGAATGAAACCGAAAGTCAGACAGAGTTTTGCACAACTTATAGCTCGAACGCTGAATCCCCTCGGATACATATTGTGGGATTGTACACAAAACGTCCAATCAGTACTGTGAGGCAGAATGATGGACACATTAACTACACAAACCTTCACACACACGTCAGTTACCGAGACATACTGATGCTGTTGAACAGGTTTGTGTAAGCACCTGTTGATGGCTATAGCCTAAGTAACACAGATAACTTCTGCTTTTCTGTGCGTAGTTCATTCAGACTTACTACAGGTTCGATTGAGATCAGCACGGCAAATGTTTTGTAATCTATACACTGGTTTCTTGTAGTCTGTCACAACGTCGTACTAGTGCTGCAACATTGCGGTGCACGCCAGATTGTGTCTTAAGCTGGAACGTGCTCACTGACTTAAACGTGACCTGAATGTTGCTCCGATTTAACCGTGTAGCGTGGTACTTACGGACGTCATAGTGTGGTTCGGTAGCTGCGTTTTCACAATGGTGTTAGTAGATGGTTGATGAATTGTATGGTAAATGAGATCGCGTAGAAGATGCATACCACTACTGCTGCGAGACGAGTTCACATTGAATTACAAATGCCACCCACCCATGTAAAGTAACCAAAAGTGGAATCCACTGTGACAGCTGACATGTTGTCACTGAAGATTTACTAAATACTTATGAAGACATCTCCTCAACTCGGATTTCTCTAGTACAAGTTGACGAATCGTGATTGATCAGGTTACTCACTGGATCGAGTTTGCAATGGATCAGTTAAAGGCTATGAGAACTCAAAAATTGTAACATTCAGCTGCACTTTTAGTAAACAGACCGTTACGAAACAGCAGGCGATCATCTACAAATGGATATTGAAAACAGTACTGGTGAGCTTTTCCTTTGATAAATGCGTAACAAGTCTTTAAGTGTTTGTTTGACAGGGCACTTGTCAGTGTGCATTCACAGACCAGCGCTGAGACATCGGGAAAAGCAGGTGGCCTAGTTGATGAATCATTCAAATTGCGACAAGAAATGGAGATAGGTTCGATCCATAAGGCTGTCGCTCGTTCTGTAACTGGAAATTTCAGCAAAATGGGCCATCGATTTCCTGGTGACGTGTACGAGTAACATGAAACAATAGTCGATTGAAAGACGTCTACATTGACAATGATTATCTCCATCAGCCATTACATTCAAGCTTCAGCATATTTCCTTATTTTTTCAGGTGTTCTAATCATTTGCCCTAACTTTAAAAATACTCATCAGCTGTCGTGATTTCTTGAAAAGAATCCATATGGTCATCGCAACTGTCTCTCTTCCTTAACATCATGTATGACGATTTAAGGCGGATTATAATTAAAGCTCTCAGAGGCTGTGACATAATTCATTCATGTCAAATGGTTGGTTTACTCTCTGCTGCTGAAACTAACTCATCGGTTATACTTAGGAATGCCGTGTATTGATAGATAGAAAATTGTTTCAAAATTTCCAACAGTCTTCTTACGTACAAACTAATAATAGAAACCAGGTGCCATTTTATTAAAATATAAATGACTTTAAGAGAACCTTGTTAACAACGTCGTATAATTTATTTACCAAGGCTGATTCTACACTAAATCTGCTATAGTTTGTTATAATTGTGACGACTGTTTAATCAGCTATATTGATAATTTTCGACCCAAGCCTGTTACTGGAAATTTTGAGTACGGGTGAAAATATTTTTCTCTGTTTATCTATCACGTGTATGTTTAACTTCATGAATAGATCCCTTCTGTTTACCAACGTTTACATAGGACTCAAATGCGTAAAAGTAGACTTTGATATATCTAAACATAAATGTTTGGATTCTTACGTATCAAGTATCAAACCTTCGATCTGTCAATGTCAATGGTTGTATTCGGTTCAATACAAGTTTCTCTTCAACTAATGGTTTATCTGACACGAGTTTTCTGACAATGAAAAATGTATAACCTAATCATCTTTGCATAGATTACGGTGAACTTCAGTAGGTGGATCCGACAAACGTGAAAGCAAACGTATTTTCAATGTGTATTTCAAAACAAAGTACCCAATTATAACGTGGTGGTCTGATAGTAAATTGCAATGTCACCAATTCTACCCAGAAGGTTTAAAATTATCAATCTCTATAGCACCGTTCGTTCCTATTTAGCGACACATTCTATTCCAATTGCCCCCTATTTTAACCTTTGTTTTGAATTGTATTAACCAGTTGGTACAACGTTTTTCTCCGAAGCTAACAGAAGTCGTCAAGTCCAAAAAATACTGTTTACACAGGCTAATCTGCTCGATAAAACAGAAGATTTGTAGATTGATTTCGATCGTCTCGAAAACTGAATTTGATGACTTTTTGATAGATAGTTGAGTTACTTGGTTTACTGAACAGCCAATCGTTGACCAGTTGGAATTATTCAACAAATCTACGACTAACTTGGAGACCATTAAAAGCAGAGCTATTGATGAATAGTTTGCTGGTTTATCTCTACATCCATCTTTGAAGACAGATGCAATTGTTAGATATTTCCAGATATTCGGTGGACAGTCAGTTTCACTGGTTTGGCCAATTTTTCGTGAATGTCTATGAACGGATAGTTAGGTGCAGTTTGGCAAAATGTTAATATCCCGCAGGTACCAGAGGTTGTTGAATAATGCAGGAAATTCATTGTGGTGTTGTATACAGTTATAAAAGCAGTTTTATGCTAAGGTTTGGAATACTACATTCATTTACATTAGAATCAGTTTGCTTATCAGCCCCCTGCACAAACTTTGACGATTTTTGTGCATTGAACCATTTCATTTATATTTTCCAGATATTGAAAGGAAGATTCCTTGATTCGTTCTTTCGATTAGATTGTTGCAGTGTTTATACATGATAGGGCTCGCTTGCTGACGTTTCGTACATTCGTCACTGTGAATTGTACCCGCTGTATACAGCTTTGTGGTTACCAGTCATCGACATCTTGTCCGCCACATTTGTAAAACATCCACACTAAAGTAAAACAATGCAGACTTCGTCCAATGAGCAACTCTTTTCACATGCATTTCATCAATCTTTGTACTTATTTGCTATGCCTTTTATGGAGAGCACATACATAGATTTGGTAGACCTGTTGAATTACTCACAATCAGAACTAGTTTATGCAATATGTTCTCCTATCTTTATATCAAATTTCAAGTCTGATTGTTGATAAATATCAAGATGTATCTGTCAGTTGTGTGCCGTCCGGTAGCTCATCGGTTCTATCGTCAATCCTGCACTACTCCTATAAATGGAATCCAGCCACCTAATTTTTACTAAGTAAAATATTCAGTTACCCTTTCCGCTATCGATTTAAACTAGTCATATCGTACGTCTTTTATGACTAGCATGCATAAACGCACTTTGTTTTATGAATACGATTGGTCAGAGGTTGATTTTTAAGATCGTCCACTGTTCACTGGTTATTTTTTCTGGGTCTTTTGTTACAATGGATGTGAAAATGGTATCGCGGCCTACGAGCTCTTCTTCATTCGAAACGTAGCGGCATTCAGCGTGCGTTTTTAAATGACCACAAATCGTCCAAAACTGTGTGTTCAAGGGAACTTTGCAGACCACGTTCGTTATTCAACACCAAGCTATAAAAAAATCAGATACGATTTATTATCTAAAACATCTAGGGGCGTATGTTATTAATCACTGGGTCAATATGGATCATTACTTCCAGAACAGAGCCCGCTCAGCGATCCACTTGCTACCGTTAAATGATCGTATGAAGGCAAAGTAGATAAAAACCACTGTCCGTAGCGGTAATCATTGCAAAAACAAAGGCCTACATAGAATAGCTGTTAAGACTGCTTACATCATGCTACAAATAACATAACCTATAATCAGTTTCATTAAGCGGACACTTTTTTTAGCTGAATTCCGTGCACTCGTTCGGATACAGAAGCTACTGGTACCTTCAGTCAAAGATGATCATCACGTCGGTGCCAACTCATCTTATGCTGACTAATTTATATGCAACTGTGTAAGTTACCCAATCGGAGCCTATAGATAATTGAGCTCCACAGTGTAGGAACACTCGCCTAAATGGACGTAGATTTACGTCGCTGTGAAACCCAAACGTTTACTGTGCGTGATTGTTGGATACTCCGTGATCATTGACCACGTTATCTATCCAGCGTATGTATTCACAGTCCTATTACATCATACTATTCAAATCATTTTGCGGTCGAACTCATTCGTCTGGGGGTTGTCTTAGTACGTTCATCCAACAAATGTCTGTGAATCTGTCCCCGCCCTAGACTTAATGACCTTCTCTAGCTCACTGAATGATATGCTGCACCCCAATTGATTGGCGTAAATGAAAACCGGGTTATGTTATTTTAAGCGTCGTATTGGTGAGTCCACATGAAATGTGTACGTCTACCTCTGTCCGTGTTTTGCTCAAAATTTTCAAGACAACTGATTGTTTTAACGTCTATTATGACGTTTTAGATCTATTGAATTTAGATTTATCCCATTGTATATCATATTCAGTCAGTACATCTTTTTATTCTTGTATGTCAATCTGTAAAGTGTCAGTTACCCCATATCTTTGTAATTCATGAGCTTACGAAAACTTCTACTGAACAGTTATCTCGTCATAGTGATAAATCTTTTCTTGTCACATTTCAGACAAACAACATTTTAGACGTTTTTGTCCATTTTGCTGAAATCTTGCATGTGAGATTGTTGAATTGTCATCTCTTTCAGATGAATCAAGCAACAATATTTTATCACTTCTGTTAATCTGTCTCATCTGAAGCGTGACCAATTGATAGTGTTTTTTGCAACAAAATTTGTTTAACTCATACTATTGTGTACGCAAATTTACTGGTATCAAGGAATAATGTATTGAATAAACTCACACCTTCAATACATTCCCTATTGTTTCGTTATTGCTTGAGTGAGTAGTATCCGAGTAGAGTTTTGTTCTGGTTCTATGCAGTCATCTTTGTGGTTCCGCACAGAAAGGAGTATCGATTTGGTCTCTGTCTCACACGAACCAGAAAAATAATCACTAATGTCCACATACAGACTATATATTACTCAACGGTGCTATGAGCAGTTCAACATAGTAATACTGGCAATGAAGATCAAAAAACATATTGTCTCAAGACACTCTAGCAGGGTAGACACCTGGGGAACATTTATCTGGATGTTATCTCCATAAACTTGAAACCAAATGTTTGTCGATATAATGAGTAAATAAAGTGCATAGCAAATGAGATTAATGACGGATATCTTTGATACGTTGACAGTGTTAGCGTCTGGACCAAAAACACGTACGAATAACAAGCAACCGATCTATCAAAGGAACCATACACACGATAACTCATTGTAAACGACTGAAAAACAGGACCGAACAAATTTTAAATCCCTCCACGGTTGAATAAATTTACGAGTGTTTAGTTAAGATAATCAGAATAATTAACCGAAATTTAAGGTGATCTCATTGTTGATAGAAGTTAGAAAAATTTCTGACACAAAAATGACCTTCTCTAATTGGGAAGACCTGATTGTTGCCAAATACAACCTTGAGAAGATGGATAGTTGTATACGTAAGTAGCAAGGTGACATCAAACTTTGACTCAAACATTCAAAGTGAAAACGAAGATATATTATATACTCCAGTTTTGTCCGGGATAGCATACCTTGTTTAAACTGACCGATTACTACGTGCAGTATTATCATTTCAGCGTTTTCCTAAAATCTAGTCCATTTTTGTGTCCGAACGCTAAAATTCAGTCTTGTTCCAAATTGTTTGGTAGACATCCGCTTGAAACAACTACTACCTAACATTGAGCAAAATAGATAGGCCGAACGTACAAATTACACTGCTGCCTCAGAACTCTGTGCAAGAGAGTTAATGTGAGTCAATTAATACCTAATTACTGATGTGTAGTCGACGATTTAGTCAATCCGTTGGGTTATCGAATGGAGTTAACAGACAGTAACTGTGGCTCCTCTCGAGGCGATCAGCTAAATTGATCATCACTCACAAGCGAAAGTGGTTGCGTGTTCACATATGATAATTCGATCGTCCTTAATGTGAGGTCAGTAGCGCAAGGATAACCACGGTTGCCTCATGAAATCGTGACCGGAGTTCTAGTCCCGGTCATGGCAAGGATATGCACTACCGACGAGCTCTATTGAGAGCGAAACTCGAGTCTAGTGCCATTGCTGTTCGAAATGGGCCGACTGGAAAGTTTATGGGAATGCCGCAGCTGTGATCAATTGTGTGTGATGTTCAACACCTAATTACCCTATAAATTATTCAGTTGAAACACAGATTTGCCTTAAACATTTTCATACAGACGATTCTACAACCTTACTAATTAAATAGTCCAACGCGATAATACAGTATTTCATTGTATACATCATGTTATTGAAAAGTTACTACTAGTCATTACATGTGCTTGATTCAGAAGGTGAAAATGGGCCGAATGAAGTCCGAACCGATAACCTTACGCAGTACTGATTAGATCTCTTATCCGCTTGGTCGCACTCTGATGGTCATCGTTTATGAAGGAACACTTGGCATAACTGGTGTATAATTCGTTCACACAACATTAATGTGAATGTGCACAATTAACAAAAATATTGCTTTTTTGCTCGCAAAAAGAGATTCACAGGACTCATAGGAGGTTTACAGATTAAAAGAAGTTGAAAATGTTTATGTGCATCTGAAGTTGTATTGGATGGTTTAGCAGGGAAAGACAACTCAGAATACGATTTCAAGTTCAGAGAGTCAGCAATAGAATTATTGCGAAAGAAAAAGTTTGAGAGTGAAGGGCGGAATAGAAACCCTATCACTGCTTATCAAACATACCACAGTCCTACTGTAGCACACACTAGACAACAGTCGGCTAACCTCAACAGTGAGAGATCAAGAGTATCTTCACTCTACCGCGATGAATCTGATGACTCTGAATATTCGGTTTAATGTCTTGAATAGGTATATCACGTCTGCGTTTGAATTCAATAGCAACTGGCACATTTACAACAAACTCTGGTGGGTTGTTCCAGGTTGGACAAGCTCAGACGCTAAAATTGTTTCCTAAATTTCAGTGAGGTCGCTTGTTGTTGTAGCTTAAGCGTGGTTATTTTCGCTAGGCATAACTGTTTTACATAAGCGATGTTGACTTTGTTAGAGCATCCTATATATTCAACTTAAGTCTAATCTGATATACCCTTCCCATCAATTTTTCGATCAAAACTTTGGGTTGAAGTCTGTAAATTTCATAACTGTGACACTAGGTGCTCGCAATGTTTATCCAGATGGTTGCTCATTCAGCAGAAGTATACTGACTGTTATAAGTTAGATGATAATTAAAATTTTAGTAAACAAAATCCTACCAGTCGCAAGACTTGCAAGCTAGTTCTAAACTAGGCAGTAGTTCAACAGAGTCATTTGGCAGTATAGTCAACGACGGGGTGTAGAAAGCTGCTAGTAGTTATCCCAACCTAGCCACATACGTTGTGGAAACAACGACTGACAGGTAAACGATTGAAAGCTCGAATCCCGGTTGTTTCAAAATCTCAGGTTGTCAGGCTTCTCTATCGTTTATTCTATGCTCTCAGTTGTTCATCGTACTTATTGCATTTCTCATCTGTGCATCATTCGTTTGCTTAATTTTTGCTCATGTCTAATCGTTTGTTATTCATGGTCACAGATGAGCCTGAAATTTTGTGAATTTTCATAAACAACAAAAGGGAATCAATCGTTGTTTAACAAGTGGATGTATCCAGTACATTCCATTTTGTTTTCCCCCTTCAATTGTTAGGGTGAAAGTTCAGATTACTGGTCCACGAAAAAAATATAAACTCTTGGTTTATTGAGTGGAAAATATCGGCCCCAATTCTCTCCACCTCAACAAATCTGCACAGTCGGTAGCGTTAACATGTAAACCTGTGATGTGCAGTTATTTTCAAGTTGAACATCAACCACAATTGATCGCAGCCGCCGCATTCCCATAGACTTTCCAGTCGGCCCCTTTCGAAAAGAAACACTAGAATCGAGTTTCGCTCTCATTAGAGCTCGTCAGTAGAGCATATTATCGCCACTGGCGGGACTTAAACCACGGACATGCTGTTCATGAGGCAACCGTGTTTACCACTGCACCACTGACCTCACGTTAGGCACGACGGAATTATTGTATGTGAGCGCTCAACCACTTTCGCTTGTGAGTAGTGATCAGGTTGCCCGATCGTCTCGAAATTGAGACACAGTTATTACCGATCGTGCTCGTCAAATCTTTTTGTCTCCTTTTGTTGTTTTTCGTCTTTGATTTGAAACGAAAACTGTTCGGATCACTAATTGAGATAGGTTAGCCGTACATAATTCTCTGGTCAGAATGTTGACAGTGAGGTCTTGTAATGGAGTCGGTCCAGGCTATAAGTTTCAAGAGTAAACGCAAATAAAAATGATCGGAAGAGAATGAACTGATTCACAATAATTGACAATATTACTAGGTTTAGTATGTCATCATATAGTAAAAGTAGTTATGATAAATCCAATTAGCCTTGCCTTTCTGAAGTTTTCACATGAAAATGATGGCAGAGACAGATTTTTTGGAAATAAATCCATATGGACAATGATCTCCCCTAACTCTCATTTCTCCAAAGTTCAAGCGCTGGGCAAATTTTTACAAAGGGGAGAAGAGCAGCTTTATGACAGTCAATTTACCGGTTTTGAACGCCAGCCATCCATGCCCATGTAAACATAGTGAAATATGTCATAAGGGGCAAGAAATGTTACACGAACTGATTTACGATGTTTTTTTACTGCAGCATACAGCCAGGAAGTCGCAGCCGAAATTTTAGTTAGGTTTTACAACAACCATGTCTTTCTCAGTAATTTGTGTCGTTTTCGTAAGAGATAATCTGATCGGTTCTCCCGCTTTCTATGCGTAGCCGACTGACCATAGCTAATCCTGCCTTCTAGTGTCATCACTTTTGAGGCAAACTGTGTGGTGAACCTAGATTTACTGGTCCCCTTCTCGTCACATCAAATAACATGAACGACAAAACTGGCAACTACCATGAATAACTGCAATGCAAGAGTAGGTTTGTTAACCCGATAGCCTCTGTTTATTGCAGTTTCCTAAGCTCAATCGTTTGTAACTTTTATACGGTTCTATAGTCAACATAGTCTTGACGGTATTGATAGCTTAAAATTAAAAACGCGGGTTTTCGAATACAGTATGAGCCGCTGGAGAACATATGGTATTAAAAAAGCTCAAATTATTGCGGTTTCTTCTGTGAATCAGTTCTCATTTGTTTGGTTCACATTGTGAACCAACAGTGTTAAGTATTGTTCAGATAGCAGGTAGAAATCTGGCCGAAGATGATAGACGGCTGTTTGTAGGCGTGCACGTAGGACCATAGACGACAAGTCTATCCTGTACGAAAGATTTGTGGACACGGAGGTCAATTGCATGCACAGAGCTACTCACATACTGCACAAGAATTGCCAAACACGCAAGAACCTGTGGCTGGTTGTATAACAGTAACAGTTTGCCATGTGCTATCTGCACCCACCAGTGGATGTTCACTCTCTTAAGATATGAAACAAAAAACGATCGATGAGTATGCGGGGATTAGGTTAATTTCAATTGATCACAGCTGTCGTATTCCCATATACTTTTCAGTCGGCTCCTTCCGAAAAGAAGCACTAGACTCGAGTTTCGCTCTCATTAGAGCTCGTCAGTAGTGCATATCATCGCCACTGCCGGGACTTGAACCACGGACATGCTGTTCATGATGCAACCGTGTTTACCACTGCGCCATTGGCCTCACGTTAGGCACGACCGAATTGTCATCTGTGAACGCTCGACCACTTTCGCTTGTGAGTGATGATCATGTTGGCTGATCGTCTCGATTGGAGACACAGTTGCTGTCTGTTAACTCCGATCGATAACCCCGCGATTAGGACTTCCTAGGCAGGCCGAAATCTCCGATCTCACTAAACCTGCTAGGCGATATTTTAGATTACTCATGAGGCAAGGATATGCACTACTGACATGCTGTAATGAGAGCGAAACTCGAATCTAGTGCTTTTGGTCGAAGGGGGCCGTCTGGAAAGTCTATGGGAATGCGATAGCTGCGATCAATTGTGGGTGATGTTCAACTTCAAAATAACTGTCGTTTAATCGGATCACCAATGAGTAGAAAAAACTCGTCTGACCAAATTTCTGTTAGTATGACTAACATTTCCGATAACAGCTGTTTTGATCCAATTCTGTAACCTCCACCTCTTGAGTAGACAATAGGTGGCTCACAATACTTGACGGTGTATCAAGACAGCCAACTTAGAACGCAATCACGTCTACTGAAAGCCGTTACGTTTTCCGTGAGCAAGGATGTAAGGTGTTGTCTGTCAGATTGCAGACAACTCAGTCTTCTCTACTGCTCGTTGGAAACTACCTTAGACATGGTGGGGTGGCATCGTTAATGGACTGTCTGAGTTCGTAGGATTGTTAATTCTACCTAATGAGGGTTATGTTAATTGTCAAGATCAATGGTAATCTAAATCTTAATAGCACTGCTCTAGACATGTACGCATACACAAACATATACATTTGTCTCTGACTTCAGTTAGGGGTGTGAAAACAATTATGGTTGATAACTTGACCAAGCTCCTTGTTTGTGAATTATCTAAATGTCGAGTGTCCGACAACTGGGGCTTACAGTATTACACAACAATAATAGCTTACGAACACAGCCAGTTTCCACCAGCTGTGGCCATAGACATGACAGTAGTATAGAACATAACCTGTTTTTAAATGTTCACCTATAACTTGACACTTTGGGATAATCGGTTCTATCCGTGTTTGGACTGGGTAAAATTCGAACTGAAAACCCTAGTTTGAATAACCAACGCTCTTATCCAGCAGACCACCAGTTCCACAAATATCGTTTATGATAGGGAACAGGTAGTGTGTGTAAATTCCCTAAGTTTTTTGATTGAACTTCTCTTAGTCACCCTGCATATGACAACATTTGTCGTACGAATGATGCAATAAACAAAAGCGTCGACTTTTATTCACGATGGTAGTTCACTGAGCAGTCCAAACACAGACTATGCCGGTTTGTGATTGAAAACACTGGAAAATGACTACGCATTGTTTTAGTCCCAATTATGCAACTTTTTATTATCTTACAGTGACGCACTCCCATATAACAGAAATACAGCATGTTCTGTTTCACAGCCGTCAACTGTGATGCCCGTGAAATTCAATTCTCTTTATTTCAGCTTCGCTGTTGTCGTTGATTATGTTTACACGTCCGCAGAAGAGTCCTGAACTGGCAACCAGATTCGAGCAACACGACGGGGATGATGAATGATCAGCGCACCCGATTGGGAACGAATGTCAAACTCTCGCAATCCGTCATCACCACTTGACCGTCACACAGGAGTTTGACGCGGCATCCACTTTTGCAGGGGCCATTGATTACCAGTTCAAAGCGGAAAGCATAAAACACACGCAGACAAACACTTCAACAGAAATTTGTCCATCAAAATTTGTATGTGATTGTGTGTGTACCGTTGTATTTGTGTTTGTCTCTTGGTTGTCCAACCAGATGTCCCCACATTTGAAGTGGTCAACAGCATTGTAATGATGGCAGTAACACGAGGCGTGTTCTCGGCAGCTGTAGTCGATCCCACTTGTGAAAACGTGTGCACTCCACCGATGCCCGAAACGGTTCTGTCCCTCCCATAGTGAATTTTCGCGTCAGAGCTGCACACCATCAATTATCACTTGATTTTCCTATCAAGTAGGACCACTTTCGGATACATAAGTGCAAACTACGTGAAACGATGCCTTCTTGAGGCTCGATTGAGTGTCTCCGATGTTGAAACCTTAATGTAGTTACAATATGAAAGTTGCCAAAACAAGGTTGATGATGACAACGATGATGATGTTATTGTAGCGACCAGGTGTTTGCCACAGTTGTACAGTTTGTTTCGGAAATGGACAACTTTACACCTACTATCGCCAACCGAAATCGGATAATCTCTCGTCAATGTAACCCATCGCGTCCTTTCGCACAGATATTCCTGTAGCTTGAGACCGGTTTCTTATCAACCATACAGCTGACAGTAGACTGACTCTACTTAACGGCCTGAAGAGATTATGTTGCGTTTTAATAGGCCCACGTGGCCTGCAGGTATAATGAGTTTCCAGGGCTGATCAGAAGGAATATACTAGGAAATTACACATTGTCTCCAGTATACCTCGTACAACAATGAGGAGTCGTCATTTGGGATGGACTGACGATCATTTTGGAAGTTAAAAAATGGATGTCATTACTTGTGATCAGGACTTAGGAATGACCACTTCAAAATATTTCAGCGGACCTCCCAACCGCATATCAATTACCAAGAAATCCATTGAAGCGTTTAGGTTGATTACTAGGCTCTTTGAAGTGTCTCACCTGGAATTTCTTCCGCCCTGTTCAACTAGCCAATGTGTCCTTTTCAGATAAATATTCGTGTGCCATCCGTAGTTCACGAGGAAATTTGTCGTTATTAAGTGAGTTTAACGAGGAGATTCCGGACGGATCCCAACGGTCACGTCTACTCCTCCATCCGAACAGGTGATGTAACCGAGGACAGGTCCTAAAAACTTGATGTTAGCGTACGTTATCTTCCGTCAGTCTCGTCACCTGTTACGCACTGTGTTTCTCCTTAGTCAGAATAACTATACTGTAGGCAACCTATTAAAGCTATCGCGTCAACTGGGCAACTTACTCTGTAGACCCAGGATGTCCATTCTGGATAACTGTGTGAAGGTCATTGACAACTATGCCATCAGTAGATGAATTCAAACTCATAGTTGATGCACATTCAAAACACTGACGTTAAGTTAGATTGGTCATCCAAAGTATTGTAGTGGATCGAACTTAGGTTAGACCTCTTACTGTGGCCACAAAAACACTTGGTTCTAGAAGTCGTTTAATGTATGAAGTCCTCTACATGTTATGAGAAAAACCATTGAACAACCTACGCGTGCACTCATTTGCATAGCTGACGTGTATTCACATACACTGGGCATCTTGTTGACACGTTCCCCACAGTGCGTAAACACTGTTCCAATAGTCGCTTCTAATCCATCGTCCTCTTGGCTTTCAGACCCGCTCTTTAGTTCACGAATACATGCACTATGTTACTCACAAATTAAACCGCATGTTATACAACACTCACTGTTGTAGCTGATCAGCTGTTACTGGCTACATGTCCAACGCTGTGGTAAGATTTCATTTCTTCTCATTGGTCTTCAGCTTTCTAAGAACATCCACTGATACTTTTTCTTAGAAACTTTCGAATACATATTAAGATGGACTTAAACATTCTCAATCTTCAGTAATTTGTAATTTTCCAGCGCATCCATTTAGGGAGCGAGATCCGACTGGGTCCACATCATGATGTGTATGGAATGCTACAATGAACAAGGATGTTTTGTATTCTTTCTTCTTAGTGTCTATAGTTCATTTGCTAGAGACTGAGGATACACTCAAACACTAGTATGGTATACTGGACAAACTTTATGACGCTATAACTGAACATTGTATTTAGATGAGTTGACGTCAGTCCAATTGCTTATCTAGTTACAATGAATCCAATTATCAATAGCTCGGTCTCGACTTTTTTGAGCATCGCTTGTCCTTGAGAATGAATCGTTCAAACGTGATGGTTCTCTTGGGGTGTTACTTTTAGTTGAATTGTTGACGTTAGCTTTTACACCCCCACCACAAGACTCAGTCAGCTTGACTCCCGAAGTGCACAGAAAGTCAAACTGATTTAAAACCAACAGCATCAACATCATCAACAACAACAACAACAATCACTAGGTGATGGCAATCTTGTCAGATTAACGTCAGTCAACTGATTAAATTCCTTTTACCTTGTGTCAATCAATCAGTCCCAAGTCTGATCGACATATGAACCCTCTCGGCTGCGAACACACACACACATATATTCAAGCACGGAGAGAACAGACGACGCCCAGACAAGGTTAGCTCGTGTTTCAAGCGGGTGCACAACCTCCGGTAAAGGACCCAACTGGTCTTCCTCTTTGTTTTGTGACATACGAAGCTCATCCTCGACATGCATTTACGATAGCAAGCAGCACAGTAGAACAGAACAGAACGAAACACAGGCAACATCAAGACAGAAGATAGAACTATCCACTGAGGGTGGGGTGTATTGGTAGCACGACCTACTTCAACAGCTGTCACTCATTTGTTTAGACAGCTAAGTACTTCCGCCAGTCAAACGGTACCAAAACCTGTGTTCGGGACACGTACAAGCTGGTTCGTACGTGTTCACCTGTGTATATGGGTGTGTGTTTCTAGGCTGTCAACTTGATAGTAAATGCCAGCGGGGGGTTGAAAAGTCATTGTGACTGAACCCCCCTTCCCCCGCTTACTGCCATCCACCTCTGTGCACCAATCTAAACCGAGTGCTTACAATATGTGGAAAAGTCAACAATAGACAGAGGGAGAGAGAAGACCTAAAGGTCGGTTTTTTTCTTCAATTCAGTCTGTATATGTACGACTAGGTACAGGAGAGATATTGAGAAAAACATATGATACTAGAATTGGCATCAATAATATTATTGATACTATTACTAACACCACAGATATTCATACCCCTATTATTTATCGCTAATCTTGAAGAATAGGTTACACAACTTTGTTCATATAAAGAATAAATGACTGTATCAAACCTGATTAACAAGTATGCGAAAAACAAGAAGATTCCAAACAAACAAGCTGATAGATGTAGGGTGCTATATAAGTAACAAGACAATTGATAAGTCTTTCTATATGAAAAGCAATCGAATGAAAGTGTTTCGCATGCGATACTAAGAACCAAAAAATGTGATCTGTCAAAATAAAAGAGTCGCCTGGATATCGGAATGTTAATATACACGCATCGGGAAGAAAGAATATATCTTCACAATGAGACATCAATAAAAAACTGACAACAATCAGCGTCAGGTTCCACACATAACTTTGTTATAGATTTTCTGAGTAACAAGGATAGCCAACGGGCAACGATCAGTGACAACACAATTGCATAGTCTCAGCGGAGGAGTGACACTACATGGAAAGGACATGAGTCCTCAAAAAATGGTGGTCACATGAGTGCGAGAGATTCAATCCATACAAAAGTCCATAGTATGGAGGACCGATTGAGTGGTAGTTTTTTGGGAGTTGGTCCCGTACTTTCTAATCTTGTCAGTCCAGGAAGCTTGACCTTCGTAGCCATCCACGCTACCGACGTCAAGTACCACAGTCTCCTTGTCGTGAACCCTGATCACGTCGGGCTTAATGAAACACGTTTACCTTGGTGCTGGTAGCCCCCCAGATACTGTATAGCCGATAATGCGTACTCACCTCGTCTGTCCTCTGGCCACGCGGCTGTGTCGAGCGCAACTTATATCGTATGTGATCCCGCACGAGTGAAGAATGTTAGTGAGACTTGACCGCATTCGCCATTGAGTGGCCACTTCGGCTACCTCGAGAATTTCGGACCCTAGTCCGTAGGAAGCAGCATCGGAACTGGATAGTACCAACGAGGAGCTTGAGGAAAAGGCGACCTGGATTAAGTAGCCGAGGTTTGGACAGCGAGACACTTCCTGAAGACCACGATCACTCAGCGTATAACGCAGCCTGTCCATCCACGTCGAGTAGGCTTCCTCCTTGTTTGTTGTCACCACACTGTGAACGCGTACCTCTATGTCCCTAACAATGAGGTCAGAATTATCTTTGCTTACATTCCTCAGAATCGAGCATTGGCTGGAAAGCAATCTACCCACCAACGAGTGCGAAGTTGGAACGATAGTAGACAAACTCGGAATGCCCAGACGGCCGAGGTTTACTGGGATGTAAATGTAACTGTTTGGTGTCTTTTAGAAGGCAGAACCACTGACGGACAAACTGATGGACGGTATGATACAAAACTTTAAGTGTATTGCGGTGAACTCGTCTGAGAACTGCTGAGTGATTCCTCATTAGAATCAAGTGCTGTCTCATCAGGTGTACACGTTTTGGTCATTCAACCCGGTACCGTACGAACCTGTGGTCGGTGACTGGTGAAGGCCCTACATTTCCAGGTGGACCGGATACGGGTACAGGTTACCGTGTAGAAGGCGGTCACTGAGTGGATAGAATCCGAGCCGGAATGAATAGATACCACGACAATAGGTGTCGAGTTATGTTTATGATCATCATAAATGACCATGAATTTGATCTTTCACGTATTGTTCATCTGTTCGGGTAGCTGAAAATTATTGGACACTACTGCAAACCTATTTGATTGATGCATCTGATTTTGCACTACAAGGATTAGTGAACCAGGTTAGACGAAACCCCTCACCACTGTATCGTGGAACTGGTGGTCAATCTCCGGTCACGGTAAAGATAGCACCCTGTCTACTGACTTGAACTGCAGAAGTTAAAACATGTCACCCTGGCGAACACCAAGCTGGGATAAGAGGACACAGTTTTCGAACTTGATAAATCACTGGTTTAAACTAGGATACCAGAAAACTTTATTCAGCTGAGTAAGAGCCACACCTTGTTACCTACAGTTGATGAGTGTTGTTCAATGATACTTGGAGTGCCATGTCCAAGTATGGCTGATGTTCCCATTGTACACAGGTCATTGGGCACGTGACTTAAAACGATGTTTTCAACGTGTAAATTAGGAAAGTGGACATCTTGTTCCTCCGATGGCAATAACACACCTGAATGAACCTCCAGTACGATGAACAGCACCTAGAACAGGAAGTCTACCAAAGATATTTCACAATAGGAAGTGACTAACTTACAAAGATTTGGGTGGATTACTAAGCTGATTGCAACAGAGTAGACAAGGTTACACATTTTCGAAGAATTACTGTTGCCCGGTTGACATATTCCAATCATTTTGTTAGTCAGAATGACGTTTTTCAGCTTCAAGTTGAACATCACCCACAAATGGTCGCAGCTGTTGCATTCCCATAGACATTTCAATCGGCCATTTTCGAAAACAAGCGCTAGACTTGAGTTTCGCTTTCACTAGAGCTCGTCGGTAGTGAATATCCTTACCAGGGCCGGGACTAGAACTGCGGCCATGCTTTCATAAGGCAACCGTGTTGACTACTTCGTCATTGACCTCACAGTTTGTCCACTGAATTGTCTGTAACTCGAGTGACAGTGGCATCTGTCGATCGTTCCTGATGGTTCGATCTCCAAACATCCGAACTTAGAAGATTTTGCGGACACCAAATATTTCAAGATATAAAAGCAATGGAACTCAATATGGACAACGGTCGTTATATAAATATTAGCAAATTCCAAGTACACCGTCACTATAATTTTTACTTTCAATCTCATCCTGGCAACAATTTATATATTTTGTACTGCAATTTGCATAATGATGAAGCACAGAAAACAAGTCTTGTCGGTTACTTCGTCTGATTAAGCACATCGACGGATAGGTTTGTATGGCCTATCTGAAAACAAACAGAGTAGCTTAACACAGTAAGTTTTGATCGGAAGAGTAGTGATCAGCACACATATAACCACACTTATACACACGGAAAACTACAATGGTAAAACCTTTTACTACATATCAATTTGGAGAAGGAGTCTGTTAGAAAATTTATTCGAAATTGAATTAATATCAACTGACAAACGTACAGAAGAGAAGACGATTAAAATGCCATACAATGATGTATGTATGTAAATAACACCTCATGACTGTGGCATTTCGAAAAAGCACAAATGAACTAAAACAGAACAGAATTAAAAACCGATTATCATGAGCGAGAAGGCTTCTTCTAGCAATTTCGTTGCAGGTAACAGAACACTACGAAGTGACAAAATCAACTACTGTATAAGAATTATCACCATACTCGAGAATGTATTTGACTGACCATAATATGAGTGTACAACATTTTTCGAGGAAGTACAGAGAAAACTATAGGAAATTAGTTCGACCAGTCGACCAGTGGATGCATTCATTCATGATGCAGCCAATCAACCATCAAGAGGCAGATACTATTATCAGCAGCGAATCGTAATGTGACAACTATTTTCTATCCCGATTAGATACAACTACTACACATCAGGTAAACTAATGAGGTTGCGAACTACGTTACTGTCCATAAATTTGATAGAAGAAAATTTGGCAGCTATTTCGCAATCAGTGGACAGCAATCGGGTAGAAGAATGACAATTACGTTGACTTCTAGGGAACACAAAAATATCTGACTTTTTCAAAATATTTGGCGTAAGGGAATGAGAACCGGAACAAGTGAATGAAATAAGAAAATCCGGGCTGTTCCTAGAATGTGATCTACCACAGATCATGGTAACAATGTATCTGGAATTGAACATTTTAGACGGTAATGGACAGTCATTCACATAATAAGAACAGAACCGAGGTGAAAGTGTTGTGTATCGTAGAACACCTGGATCAGTTTTCGCAGGAGAAGAACTTTGTTGATGTTGACTAAGTGAAATAAGCGAATGCTCAACAACAGTGTTTCAACAAGATGCCTCAGTTGTGGCTGTGGAAACTGCTAACGTAATCTAGGAAAACATTGTCTTATATTTTTACCCGATTTCTAGTGTCAAAACCAGAGTATGAGTTAAAAAACCACAGTGATGAACGGAATGTGACTGACGGTAGAGAAATTAAAATTTTCAATTTGATTTGACGCTCCAGATCATGCACTCCATTACGACTTTCTCAAACAATAACTAAAGATACGCAAAAATACACTATTCAATTTCGGAACAGCAAATTTCAAGTGACTGTTTCATTGAATTTGATGATATCTGGTATAGTTACAGCTAACCAAGCAAACTTTAAACGTATGTCTGAGAAACCACTTCAGCCCATTGCAGATCATACTAAATATAGTGATGAACATTTTTGTTGTACTGTTTATTTTGAAGAGTAGTTTACACAGCTTCATTCGAACAAAGAGAAATCGATGACAAAAAAATTTGAGTAACAAAAATGTGAAAGAAGCAGAAAATCAAAACAAGCTGGTTGTCAAATGTAGGGCTCTACATGGATAACAAAATTGACAATGCTCTCTAGCAGAGTAGCAAACGTTAATAATTCAAATTATCAAATGAAAATTATTTGTATGATATGTTGACACAAAAAAAATAATACTCTTCCAAAATCAAAAGCTCTTCAGGGCACAACGGTTCTATCATAGGCAACACTGACGCATCGGGAAAGGGGAATATCCTTCATAGTGAGACAATTGTCAGACTGGTGGCAACAGTTAACGTAGGTCCCCTCCGCTTAAATGTATCGTACATTCTCAGGGAATCAAGAACAGTCAGTAAGCGTAAATCGGAAACTGCGTAAGAAGGCAGTCTAAGGTGGAGAATCACATTGCAAGTTAAGGGAAACATGATAGCACGAACAGAGATGATAACAGAAGAAAGATAAATAGTGTCTACATGATAGCTCACTGTATGGAAGGCCGACTGAAGGGCAGCATTATGACAGTCGGTCCCATGCCTCACAACCTTATATGTCCAGGCACATTAGCCTCAGTATTCGCCCACCATACTTATGTCCAGTACCATAGCAGGGCTGTCACGGACCGTGATAACGTCGGGTCTGGTGAATGAGTTCGCTGTTGGTACTCGTCGCTCCTCGAAGACTGCGTAGCCCATATTGCGCAGCCTTTTTACCAAATCCTTGGCCATGCGGTTGTGTCGAGCACAACGCACATCGTGGGTGAACCAGCACAACTAGAGAATATGAGCGAGGCTTTCTGGATGACAGCAGTTGCCGTGACAGAACATTGCATGATCATTTCGGTCACCTCGAGTACTCTGGACATTAGTCCGGAGAAGACCACATCATAGCAGGATGACACGAATAAAGATCCTGTGGTAAATGTGCTTTGGATTCAACAGCCAGCGACTGGACAGCGAGGAACTTGCTGAAGACCACAGCCATCTAACGTAGGAGAGAGCCTATCCATCCGCGTCACATGGGCCTCCTCCTTGTTTTTACTATTACACCATGAACGCATGCGGGGACATTGACATCCCTCATGATAGGATCAAACGAATCATCTTTGATAACATTCATCAGAACTTCACATTGACTGGAGGGCAGTCTCTCGTGATTTGCGTGAGATAGAAATGGTGGTGGACAAAAGTGGAATGCCCAGACCGTTCAACCGAATTGAGGTATGAATGAAACCAACTGAGGTGTTTTTGGGGAGGCGGAGTCACTAACAAACAAACTGGCAAATTGTACATTTCATAACTCGGCTTAAAACTAGCGAGTGATTCATCTTCGGGATCAGATGCTGTCTCACAAAGTGTCGGCACTGATGCGGCCTCAAAGGGGCCTTTGCAGTTTAATCCACCAACGTTCGAAATTGTTGCCAGTAATTGGTAAGTGTTCTGCTCTTCTAGATGAACCGGATATCAAGATACACCGCCGTGTTTGAGGCACTTAGTGAGTGAATGATGTCCTGGACGAACTGAATAGCTGTTGTGTTGCGCTTATCGTTGCCACGTATGACCACGAGTTTAGTTTTACGCGTGTTGATCTCCAGTCCGGATAACTCCAGAGTACTAGAGGTGGCCGCTAGCTTATCGGAGAGACGCGTCGGATTCCCAGCCAGGAGGATCAAATCGTCGAGGTAAGCGAAACCTCTGATCAGTGTATCGTGGAACTGGTAGCCAAGCTCCAGTCGAGATAGAGCCAACACTACATCCATTGTCATAATGAGTAACAGCGGCGACAATAGGTCACCGTGGCGAACACCACGCTGAGACAGGAGGACGGAGCTTTCAAACGTAGCGAAAGCGTTCCAAAATAGTCAGCAATGTAATGTGTTTGAGGTGGAGCAGCATCGAAAGTTTGGGCAGATCTGAAAATTAAATCCTGCAAGACAGAGCGAAACGCCTTGGACATGCCAATGAAGGCTTTACACAGGCTGGAAGACGTGATGCATGAGTTTCAGAATGGTCGCCTCGAGGTAATCATCACGGTGTAGGAATGTGAACTGAATAGCGGGCAGTTGCAAACGTGTATTCCACCGACCAGTCGGCATCTTATGGAAGCAACATACCAACGTTGAAGATAGGGCGATAGGTTTCAATTTGCCGGGAGAGGAAGAGTTATTCACTTTCGGGCCAAGCGTGATAAGGGAGCGGCACAGATGAACTGAGGTCAATGCAGCAGCTTTCGTACACTTGAAATGTTTGGGCAACAGCTTGACCAAAACATGGGGCGCTGTTTTTCATACTCTTCAGCGTGCGGCAAACTTCCTCTCCAATGATCGGGTCGACCAAATACCATTCCGGAGGCAGAATCATACGCGATGGTTGTTGTTCTGTGTGGGGATTAGCTGATAATACCTCGGACCAGTACTAGCTGGAATTATCTGGGAAGCCACTGTTCGTGTTGTAAATAGTTCTCCAGTTCCCAGAAAAGAGTGTACAGTCAGCATCTTTCTTTTTGCAGTAGAGGTAAACAAATTGACATGGCTTCAGATCCTCAAGATTACGAACTGTTGGATCAGGAACCCGTCTGCCGTAATTTTTTATAAACTAAAGATAACACTGGAAAAATTCGAGAAGAATTGGTCAATTTGCTGTAAGCATTCAAATAACAACGTTTGTTGTGCTATCATGTGCAACATTTCTTTATTGTTATATGTAAAACGATTTCTTAACGAAGAAACAGATGTAGCTCTACTGCCATCTACACCAGTTTATCTTTTCCAAGTAGGGTTTTTTAGCTTTCAATAATTGAGGCCAAGGCAGTCACGTTACATTTTTTCCAGCGTAATGAAGCCAATATTGGGGAAAATATTATTTAGGAATTTTTAAAACAAAGGAGCCATTAAAAGCTGAAGAAATGCCCGAGAAGTTTTATTGGGTGTAGTATTATTGCAGGTATGATGTTAAATAACAAGTTCGATAAGATTTTCAATATATTAAATGCCTCTGGACAAATGCTGAAGAGTTACATTACTCACATCGATGTTATCCCATAAGCGACTCTGTATGATTTACCTTGTGTTTAACGTTCAGTAGCAGAAATTCGGAAGTGAAAACTCTATGTGGGCTAGGCTATCGGATAACGATTTACTCCGGGTTTCAATGAAACGTCTAATTTTACGTAACTGTAACATATACACTCTGATTTGAGAACTTGATCTGTCTCAACTGGCTTCATTTTGGATGAAGAGGTTGCTGTTCTATGTCAATCTAAGCTCATTACCCTGACAGAAAACCTTTCTCATCAGTTGCAATGTCCAATACAGGCTGGCCACTGGGCTAACAAGTACAACGTTACTTTTTGATACACCTGACAGCTTCATGAATTGAATTGTTCGTTTATAGGGACGGCAAGTTAGATGTGCACATTAATTTGTCACCGATCTATTAACATTCCCTGTAACTTCCAAATGAAGATGAAACTTTTTGACTGGACAATTCTGCCAGCGCAAGTATCTGGCAGGTAAACTCACGCCTATGTGTGTTGCACATTGTTATAGATGATGCGTTCTGAGTGAAGGTTCCGGACCATTCATAAGTGTGTTAGGTGCGTAAGTTCATCTGCCTGAGAATAGTGAATGCATCCGTTGTGTGACCGCTAATGACTTTGAAGACCAAGATGGAATACCAATGAAAATCTATTATCGTACAAAACAGGGCTGTAGTTATATGAACGCCCAAATCTAACGATCAACTAATTCGCTTATTGTCATTGGTCGATGGCTTTTTTCATTTCATTGATCAAAATGCCATTTGTGCTGTGTTCGTAATGTCCACTTTTTATCCAATGATTTTACTGGGTTTGATGGCCGTTTCTCGCGTGCTACTTGGTCGGACCCTGTTACTCGTCATGTCCGATTGCGCCAAACGATACACATCGTCATTCGATCGCTATCTCGCATGATTATTGGCGAGCATACCTGGCTCTGCTGATTGGCCAAGTCAATAAACACCATCAGCTACCAGTACATCATCCGTGATAATAACACAATCGTTCTTTTATCGTCATAAATGTTTAAACATATCTGTCACTTATCATTCGGTAAAACCTGTAAGAATTCTTTCGCATTTCGAAGAAAGTTTATCGCACGTTTCCTTCTGTTTATCAGCCTACTCACTCTTAGGTACTTGTTGGAACGGAGGAGGCAATATAATTCCGGTCGTAACCTATGTTTTCTCCTTACAAATCTCCAAATCCACCGCATCTAGGTTATCTGCCTTTAAGTCTCCATCTTGTTTCGTTTTGGGTATAAATTTTCTGAATGTTTCTGAAAACAAATAACCGGAGAATGGGCATTTGGAGAATGGGGACATGTGGAAAAAACGACTGGCACACACTGGTGTGAGCACTGGACAACAAACATACAAAAACAACGGTGTGGCAGATACTCAAACTTGATAGCCTATCGGAGTAGGATGGGAAGGCTGCCAGGTATTTTATAACACGGGTTGTCTGTCACATATATACAGATTGGTTGGCGTTTTAAGCTGTTCAGTCGAATCACTTGTAATCATAGTCACACATGTCGTTTACGTACTGCTTTTGATACTCCGGTTTATCTAATGCATACGGTTTTAGATCGTCAATTCAAAAATATACGATTTTGCAACTGTGAGCTGCTTACTTTGCAGCGATTCTTCTAACAATCGGAATAAGGTTCTTTTACCAAAAATTCTCGCGGACGCTGATGTTGTATCTTCTTTTGTTGCACTCAGTCAAAAGTATTGTACTGTTAGAACACAATTCATTCATCTAAGTCATCAGTCTCTGTGTTGTGCATAGAGCAAGCCTTCAAATTTATTTACACGAACGATTCGAACCTACCCTCTAGCATGTTTCACTCCTATAGGCTGACACTATAGTAAGTAGTGATTTAAATTCCAGTGATAACTTCTCTCGTCTTTACCATCACAGAATATTTCAAAATTGTACACTACCCACACTCGATCGAAGTCTTTGTATTCAGATAAGTCTTTCGGCTAGCCCTAGTTCGAAAAGAAGCACTAGACTCGAGTTTCGCTCTTATTAGAGCTCATCAGTAGTGCATATCCTTGTCCGGATCGGGGTTTGCACTCTGATCCTCCTGCTTATGAGACTAGCATGTTAACCACAACTCCAGCAACCTCACAATAGGCATGACCAAGTAATCAAATCCAAACGCTCAACCCCAATCTCGTATGAATAGTGTTCAGCTCGCTCGATCATTCCGAAAGGAGAGTGAACAGAATCACTCTGTTCTATCCGATCGACAACCCCGTGATCAGGAGTTAAGTTTAAGTTGTTGTCATCAATGAACCAAGTGAGCATTGTTTGAATCAATAGTGAATGTTCAGGAATTTAGGTTATTTCAATGTAGGTTTTCATGTAGGTTTGACTAACTTGTCTGCTTCTCAGTCCTTCAGCATCTGTTTTGGTACCCTAAAAGTCGACATTATCTTATCTACTTTTTACCGATTATAGTCTTCTCTTTGTAGACCATAAAAATGTTTCACTATCTTTTTCTGCCAAATATATAAACTTTTATTTGACTCTCAGTCTTATGGCAATTCTTATACGTAAAGTGACGAAGTCATTACATTACGCTCTACACATAACTCTGTCATGTCCATCCTGGCCCTGATTTCTCATTATGTTATCACATGTTTCATCTTCCTAGAGCTGTACTGTTCTTTGATAGTCTTATTAAAATGTACAATAAACCTTTGATCTGGACACTAAAATACAGTTTCGAACGATGTGTTTTAAACCATAAAACCTTGACCTTTTCCGTTATTTCCGGGAGCATCAGTGACTGTGACATATTTTACCATGTGACCCTTTCTGTCTTCAGTTATCTCGTATACTCCGATTTGTCTCACTGTGTTCCTGCTAATCGTACGCGGGACGTTCAATAATTCCCTATCATGCACGTTTAGTAGTTAATCGCAGTTCATTTCTGAGATAATTTCCTGATGGATATATTCACCAAATTACCACTTACGATTCGAGTAAAATTCTGTCACAATAGTTGTTAGTTCATGCCAAATATTCATCTGTCCGTATATACCGTTTTCCTCTCTTTGATGTGACTGTGATATGAATGAATTTTAACGGCAAAATTTGCTGGTCACATTGAAGGTAGCTAAATGGCAATTTAGCTTCAAGTAATGACAACCTGTTAGGCTTTAATTCCTGAGTGATCGGAGGATTTGTTCATCGACCGAGTATATGGAAGATTTTGTGGAAGAACATAGCGTCACCTCCTAGATTTCTCTAACAAACTGATAGGTAACGTGGTGTTTAAATTGTGCGCGTCGTTCCACACCGACCAACCAGATACTGACCTCTTTCTATGTGGAAGAAATTTGCTGGAATTGCACTAAATTTACTGTTTATTCTTTCTCCCCGTTCTTCGTTGTGTTACAAACGTTAATGCCACTGTAATGACTATATGCTGAGCGTCATATACTTTCTGTTGTAACCTTTACATTCAGAGAAGATTGCCAGTTAACCCATCTCAAAAAGAAGTCCCCGAATCAGAGTGGTAGTGCTCATAAGTAATGAGTATCCTCGCCTGAACGGGAATTGTTGCTTCGTCCCTGGTGGGTTTCAGGCGAGCGTACCAACCATATGTAAACATTACACAGCATGCCGAAACAGTTCAACAAGGGAATAAGTGGTGCCGTTCTTCTTCACTCTGATCAATAACTTAGTGATCAGAATTTATTGACCAAGTTAGAGCGACTCATTTAAATGATCCAAGTAAACAACGCTTTATTGGTTGGTTAAAGTTTATGCATTTTGATTTTGTAAGTGTTTACCACTACTCGAATCTGATCACAGCTTTGTATTCGGTAGAACGGGAACATTATACGGTTGTCTTTACCACCAGTCACTTCATAAATAACATTCAACCACGAAGAAGTTTTACGACTGATATCTACTGGTCCCTGGAACCTGCGCTATTTTGAAACTTGTTTTCAACTAGGCACCTTAACAGATCATCATGATATAGCAAAACGATTACAAACAACATAATACCAGGAGATGAAAGGAGACGAACAAAACCGTGGAGTGAGCAGATATTGCCATGTTGACTTATGGATAACTCGTCGACTTTGATTGGAAAACAAATGTACTCTTATCTCATTTTTAACATGTTCGAAAAAATGATAAATAAATAAGATCTTTTACATAAACTGAACATCACTCACAACTGATTACCGCTTTTGCTTTCATATAATGGCTTCATTCAGTGCCTTTAGAAAAGAAACACTGTACACGAAGTTTCACCATTGTTAGTGTCCATCAATAGTGTATATCCCTGTTAAGACCGGGATTTCAACGCTGGTCACGCTTTCATTTGGAAAATTCGTTAACCAATGCGTTTTTGTCTTTAATTTGGACATGATCGAGATCGGTTGGAAATACAAATTTAACATAAGCGTAATTCCTATGTTATGCAACTTTTTAAAACTCTCTTATTCCCCAAACCTATATTGAAAGTTAAATTTTAAGACCCAAACACTAGTCGCAACTTTCGAGCTCAAAAAAAAACAAATGATGATCAACATGAGATGAAACTTCAGTCTAGCGTGTGTTTTAAACGAACTCAACCGAATTGTGATAGGTGTGATTCATACATTAGTAGTTTTTTTTACATGTACCAATAAGTATGCTTCTTTTGTATACTATACTTGAATATGTGTCAACCCAATGAGTTAAGTGTGATACTAAACTTTAACACCTAAGATTACTGATTTCTTCTTAGATGTCTTGGATGCAAATTCCTAGTCAATATCACTAAAATTACTCCGTGAGTATTAATAACATAAATCAGTTCTAACTTATTCCATCTCTTCTAATTTATTCACACTTCAAATTCAGTTGGTTTCAACCGATAAGGTTAAGCGTGTGACCGATTGGTTCCGCGTACTTCAAAAATCCAATCAACACAACTAAGGAAGTCTACTTTCTCGACTAATATCTGTATGTAACGCTATGAACTGTCCTCACATTGTTCGAGTGTGAGAATGTCTAAATGATCTTAGTCATTAGATTTTGTGTTGAACATCATTTTCACAACTCTGATATTAACACGACCTAATTTGTTTCACAAGTCTAAGGTCTACAGGTGAAGACACTTGATCGAGAAAATTACACCAATACCGTTCATGACCCCATAACGAACGTTAATGACTACGCTTTTTGAGTGAGTGCACGAAATTGTTCAATTAACTGAGAAAATTCGTGGGGATGAAGAGGTTACACGAATCGGATAGTAAAACTGAAGGTGTTTATTTTTTAACTGGAGCATGTTTGAAAATTTTGGGGAAATTTAAACCGACCCGCCTATGTGAATGCAAAAAACAGTTGTAGTATTGTTTCACATCAGTACTCTGGTGGTAACAATTGCTTCTGTATGATGATAGTTATAACGCACTTGCACATTATATGGATCATCTCACAGTTGGACACCCGAAAACAAACTCCGGAATTCAAACCGTTCAAGGGAACCCCCAATTGAATGACTTACTCAGAGGGTATATCAAAAACAGATCTCCTAATCGCATCCTGTTAACCAACTGCTGCAACACACCACTGTAAATGTAATCATATTCGGTGACACAGGACTGTATGCGCACTCCAGTTTAAATCACACTACTCTGTTGTCCTAGCGTTTTCGCCACTATGGTCCACGATCATCGTTTGGCTATTGATAAACTTCTCTCGACTGAGAACCTGTATGCACTTATGAATGTAAATGAACAAACAAACAATTGATCTTTCCCAAAAAAAAACATCATAAATGCAGTTTTTTATTATCTTCAAGGTATCGCGATTACATACGGGAAACCGTAATGAGCTACTAATTTCCCGATCGGTAGATACTGACATTTGTAGATGGTTTAAAATATGATGCGAAGTATCGGAAGGTGATAGGTGTTTCCGATTTTCATTTCCACCAATCTATCTCCCATAATTTTGATAAGCTATAAATTGACTATCAATCACCTTCTTTAGCTGTTACGCTTCCTTTCAATTATAGGTTGAAATCGACCAGCTGATTTATGTGGTTAACCTATATCCCTGTGGTCTAATCGTTGTGTTTGGAATACAATTTATTACTTATTCACGGGTCGTGGACTCGATTCTCCGGCTTATTTGGTGCTGATGAGATCCAACTAGGTCGAAGTTGCTGTCCACCATTTCGCTGATGGTCACTGGTACCAATTATTTAGCTATCAATCGGATTTCATGAATGTTTAAATTGGTACGTAAAGATGGTCTTCATAAAGTCATAAATATGTTCATTTGAACTGAACTCAGAATTTTCTAATTATTACGAAAATGTTCCGAATAAACGTGTGGCGAGAAAGTTGTAAAGCATCATCACTGTATGCTTTGATTTGTTTGATTGGTGGAAAAACAATAACCTGAACGATAGATCACTGGAACTTCCCGGGTGAAGTTTATTCCGATGCGATCGGGCTAACTGAACGCTAGTCACAAGAGATGGTAGTTGAGTGTTTGTATATGACTATTCACTCATGCCTATTGTGAGGTTATTAGTGTTTCGTTTAACACGCTGATCTCATGAGCATGAGGGCTGGAGAGAAAATTCTGGCTAGGGCATGGATGCACACAACTGATGAACTTCACTAAAAGCGAAACTCGAGCCTAGTGTTTCCTTTCGAAGTGAGCTAGATGAAAGGCTTATCTGAATGCGAACACTGCAATGGAGTATGAGTGGTGTTCAAGCTACGTTAGTCTGCGTTTCGGAACTTCGTTTGATAATTTAGTCATGTCCTAATTAGATGCTGTGTTCCCTCAAACTAGAAAGTTCGAATATGCCAATAAAGAAACTGCTTCAAACCGTCGCTTTTCAATTGTCCATTGAATTTGGACAATACTTTTCTACTTCTCAAGTAATCAGTTCAAGCAAGACCAGAATAGACCCTCTAGCTGAAATGTAACGTGAACTGTCAACTATTGTTTCATCCGAACTACAGTACACGAAGCCATTGCAAGACCATTCATACTTTTGCCATATCTTAGTCAGTTATCAAGTTAGAGGACTCATCTTCGAAGATCTACTTGTAAACACAATGTTCTACATTATCAAACCAACATCAATATCACTACACAAAAATGAACAGCTATCGAAAAATAACACTGTGGATCACGATTTGTATAAGTTGATGAAAATTGTATCTTCAATTCCTTTCGTGAACTATTCACCAAGTTTTACCATACAGTTTCTTCAGCGAAAGTACTTTGAAACACACTCTGACTTTGAAAATTTCGTCAGTTTGTATTCAATTTTCTTCAGATAGTACATCATGGATTCTCGGTGAAGGTTAGATAATGATTGGTCATTTGATAACCCAGACATTGAGTATGATATAAAACCGTGACCTGAGAAACTGCGACATTTGTATTCGGAGAAAAGTTTGTACAAGAATCCAAGCAGCAAAGGTCAAATGATGTGTTCATCTGTTCTTGCTGTTTAGTATCAATAATTTCATTGTTCTTTCGATGAAGATTTTACCTTATGGCACTAGGAATTTGCTATGCTATTTTTTATGTAGTAGAATGTTTCTACTTTTTTGATGATCTTTTCAGTAAAATGCTCAGTAACTGAAAACTTCTAACATTCTGTGAAACTTAAAACACTGAGTCTCCTTGATCCAGTTCACCAATAACGATAGAAGACATACGTCGCGAGATGTTAACAATGCGTTTACTCTCTTCAGTCATGAACGTAAAAAAAAACATCAGAATATATAGGACATGCGGATAGCAACAACAATAAAAACAAACAACAA
>JTDE01000479.1:155032-172158 GCA_014338405.1 Paragonimus skrjabini miyazakii
CGGGGCATACATCTTCTGATAACAGTTTAACGAAGGTTAAAAGTCTACAAGTATTTCCGATCGTCGTTTGTGAACAACACTCAATTTATGTGCATAAAAATGACCGGAAATAACTGCAGAACAATTCAGGCAAGTTTTTCGAATGAACCAACCACACTTGTCTCACGAATGTTCCAATGTACTTTTCAACGGGGCGCCATTCTCTACTTACACATCTTGCACAATGGGAAATATTGTGCCATACGGTATAACCGCGACACAACACAAAACTGAGAAGCGCTATACTCTGCCTAGAATTCTGTCATATGACGTAAATTCATAACTCATGAACGGCGAAATACCACTTGAAAACGATAAGACGTGGTTTAATCACCAAGAAAAGACCTACAAAATCCAGTCAGTTCTCTGATAAGTTTTAAATGTTTCTTTTTTCAAATCCAACTCTTCATTAGTTATCAGCTTATAAAAAAGATTGTGACAGTACATACCATTAGGAGAGTAGTGTGTTTTTACTGTACCCATTTGGGTTCAAAATGTTTACTTTTTCCAAACCAGCTCTACCTGTCAGTCTATGAGAGATTTGTCAACAGGCAGCTGTTATCGATCGTAGACAGCCATAGCAAAATCACACTCAGGTAACCGAGCCGAGAGATGTCACACAGACAGAGCATACATCATCATGTTAGCAAACTTAAACATGTTACATTGGCGTTCAGGCACTGTTCGTTAATCGAATTGAGATAGGGTACGACATCTAGTTCGAGATTTAATGAAATGATAGCTTCACTGTTTGCTGAAAGATATACTTCTGGCGCAATCGATGCGGTTGTAATCCACAGCCCTGAAGGGATCATTTCCCGCCTCTTAAAACTTCTATATGATCACTATTCAGATGTCGATATCAATCACATGTATGACCTCAATGTGATTAACTTTCTCTTTTACCGAGAAAACAACGTTCGTTACAACAAAAATCTCTTCTAAATTTGAGGTACCTCCTACGTGAAATAAACATCCAGGTTATTCTGTGAACAATCTAGGTTGCCCCGATGTCAATGGTGACTCTACCTCACCGGATTCACACACAAAAACAACTAGTGTCACATTTAGTTGATAAAACGTACTCACACAGACATAAATAATTACAGCTCTACGCCGCACCTGAAAGCTTACACGATCTTATCTATACAGTAGCTTGCTACAAATTCCCCTCCAAAAAGACCATTTCTTGCAAAAACTACTTCTATCCGGTTCCGTGGGGTCTCTGTCGAACTCTAGGACTCACCAAGGACTGGCTTCAGATAACATCGCAGATCACAACCGTAGTCATAATTTGAGTCGTTTCAATTCTATAGAGAGTCTCATACCCAATACCAGCTTGTTCCTCCAAATCGGGAGTCTGATCTATACGAAGCAATTGATCCGACCATTCTATAAGCATTTCGGGTTAACCAGCACGGTTGATACCCCTACCTTATTGGGTTCGCATGAGTGAATATCACTTATTTCACGGATACATTCACAACCGCATCTCAGTGGTAACTTATGGACGGTGTTTGACAATCATCCGAGTAACTAACTTGTACTTTAAAGATACGTGAAGCTTTAAACCCAGTTTGCTTATCTAATACAGTTCGGAGTTGATACTTGATAAACCATCGGTAATCTTGACACAGCGGTCAAGACAACACCGATTTTGTCAAATACACTTCAACTAATACGTTATTCATATAGATTGAGCATCACCCACAAGTGATACGTTATTGTATTCATTTCTGTTACCAAACATTGAATTAATAGGGCGTCCTGAAGTTGCTAAACAGAATGGTGCTATTATGAACAAAAAACGCCGAAATGAACGTTTCTGCCCTTCCAACAGTGCGGTTTAATTTATGAGAGAACCACAACACTTCACACATTCAGAGTTTGCCCATCAGTTTGGTGTCAGCAAGACAGCCAATAATTATTCTGAAATGAACAATCGAAACACTGTGGTGCAGATTTTATGTAACTGGGAGGAAGCTAACTAATAAGGGACAGTTCATATTCTATGACAATGCTGGGAAATTGTGCGAATGGCTGTACATCATGCAGGTCAACAGAGATGAGGATACTCCAACAAATCAGTCTATCTCTCTATCAGAGGTAGTGTAAAGAGGAGACACATTTATGGGCTATCAACTACATGACGAACATTTTAGAAGTGGTGTGTAAAATGTAGTTTAAATTGTATACTGTCCAGTGAGAAGTGTATCGTGAAACTAGTTCTAACGAATTGCCTTCGAATAACAAAACATGCACTTTGTTTGAGTTTTGTGTACCGTCGATGCATTGACTGAGTTGCCTGCTTCCAAGGTCCATTAATGAGACTGGTTTTGGTCGTCCCCGTCAGTGATCACCTCAGAAGGAGACCGGTGCAATTAAAGTTGTGATCATTTTGATACTCTGATTTCATCTTGTATCATGTGATGCATGACTCACTTTTCCAAATGCTGCATTTCATTTATACGGATTGATGTACCATAGTTTGGATAATTATATAGATCTACAATTTGAACGATGTTTTCTGTTGAAAATTAGGTTTTGCTGACACATCATCTTGGGGGCTTGCAAAAAAAGGGATACCGGGCAAATGAATAAATGATTCAATCATGTCGGTCTCAGACGAACATATTCACTGTAATTGGAGTGTTTACCATTCCACCCTGCCAGGCGATTCAAGGATTTACAAAGTTTTCATCTCACCCAAATGCAGTGGAATGAGAGCAAATTGCGGAAAATTTGGGATAAGTTTGTGTTCAAACTGACGGCAGAGACAGCATGCTTAGACGCAACATTAGTTATAAATGCTTCATCAGGAAATGCTTAAGAAATCCTCTTGGACCAGTCTGTCTTCCACAGCATTTTTGTGTCTTGACTGTCTTGACTTCAAAGCATCATCAGCAAGCGGAGAATCAAATGAAATCAGCTGAAGAAGAGAAAACCAAGGGGACAAAACATATTGAACGATAGAAACAAAGAAATAGCGTCACCGATGACAGGAAGATAGCTGTTAGTAATGTCCAGTCGTTTTGGTCACACAGCTCAAGAAACTTCAACCAGCGGTTTGGAGCAGAAGAGTCTTACGTACTCAGCAATGAGGAGCTGGTAAAAATCAAGAACGCAGTGGTTGAGACAATAGTGTTTGAATTCCAATACTGTTGTGAAGAGTCCAATATGTCTGTGAGTAGTAATTAAGTTTATCGATCGCGTGACGTGCTATTCCCAAGGTTACGACGAAATGTCTGAAGATCGAAGTGTTTTTTCTAAATATTTTGTAACAACCAGCCTTTTCTGTCAAGATTTCAAAATAGATCTGGTGTATATTCGTAATGCAAAACATGCACCTTCGTTTATGAGTAGTATAGCATGATTTGTAAGTGCGAAAACTAAGGGGCAGATCATGAAGTCAGGAAAAACAGGGACCATAAGCGCTTATGGGAAACGTGTGTTTTCCTTATGCATAACCTGCCACCAAAGATAATGTGGTTACACCACCGCCAATAGTACGAATACGCAGCAGCCGTGCAAAGTAGTATCTGTTTTCGTTGCGTTATATTTTCAAAAACTTGTAAGGAATGTCTTGTAATAAACAAATTCCCAAGCCAGGCGTCTTTTGTGGTCACAACAGTAGGACAGTGTATTAATGAAGCAGCGCAATGATCAAACACAAGAAATAACGGAAGAGGTCAATGGAAGTTAGTTGATATGTTCGTAACTGCTACTTTGTAAATTGAGCAGATTGAGTGGACTATCGTTGATAATGGATGACAACTTACCGAAAAGATATACTACACTGTGCATTGACTGTTGTGTCACTCATATGGACTACATTTGAATAGAAGTGTATGCCGAGGCCAATAATACAGTATATCAGCTGAATATATCACATGGAGCCTCAAGTGTTTAGTCATCGATATTCAGTCGTTACCTTCGCAATCGCGATAACGGGATCCTGACTAGCTTGTTGAAACGGTCAACTAACGAAGACTGCGATCGAGTATGGGTGGTGTTCAATGTTGAAGCCGAAGAAAGCATGTATACCGGTACTTGACTGTGAATATCACTCATCTCCACTGGTCTGTACATAGTTTGGTGACAAATCTGCAGAAAGTCATGGATGTTAATGAGACATTTGAACGGCGCCAGCCGTTCTTTATAAGAAAATCTGTTTGTGATGTTATAGAACTGAATTACAGAATTAACAGTTCGTCGGGTATCCCTTTATATCCTACATGGAAATCACTTCCTTGAATGAAAAGGTCGTCTGTGTTGAGTGCAGTATTGTTTAAAAAAAACAGGTGATCATAATTACATCTGGCAAACTACGGATCGTCAGTTATTTGCCAAATATTTTCACTGTGTGTGACTACTTGATGCACACAACGTAAAATTATTGAATGTCAGAGAAGAAAGACGCACTTGCATGTCGACTTATTACATTCCCACTAATATGTATGGTTTTTTAATGGAAAATTCCCTTTTCACGTCTAATCCTACACAAATCACAACTTATGTACTGTTAATCCAGGTCGAATGATTATGATTTAGTTTGTGACACTCAATAAACTGTGTAACACTTGAACAGCAAAACAGGGTAATATTATCCTAGTCCTTGCGTTGTGAGCCAAGAACTCAGATGGCGTAAGGGTTATTTATTCAGGAAACTAACACTTGACTACAAACGAAACACTCATCTACATACGGTACTGGTCCCAGAACGTCAGGGTTGCCACAGACGCCAATGTTCAGTTGCTGTATGTATCGAGAACCATTTCATGTCATACTGCACTCCGATGTTTCTTCTTATATTTTTCTCGCGGCTTCTTCAATGTCACAGTTCATGCTCTTGTCCCATTACTGAATAGTAGTGATGTGAGTAGTATAGCGTGATCGTTCCTCCTCACTTGCTTATCAGATGATTTTGATAGCAACAATACAGAGGTTCTAATTCTGTTGTAAAATACGGTACACAAATCTGTCTTACATAAACTTGTCGGGAAATTATTTTTTGAAAATGCCCCCTTTTTGTACACAATTTTTATTACGTCCACCACATTGTCAGGTGTCTTCCAAGACGCAGCTCTTCCCATATTTCATCAGTGCTACCGACCAGGTCATCCGAATTTATTTCTGATAATGTATGTACATATCACCGACCTCGAGGTTCGACAGACACTGATATTCCTCCCTCTAACACTACAAAGTGTCTTCTCCGAACTGACCAGTTGGTTTGACGTAGCACATACAATAGTAGTTCACTTCCATCAGGAATGATTCGTAAAAATCTTTAAATTTTATGTTAAAAAGACAAGTTAGAAACAAATCCTGTCCTAGATATCTTTCCATGGACAATCTCGTTGTCTTGGCCTCTTGAACTAAATAATGTTTTAACTCAACTTGAAAGCTTGCGTCGTACGTTTCAGTTTACGTACCCGATTCCAATTATATGACTTTACAAAAGTTTCCCCCGATTATTAGCCAAAGTATTTGAACTATCCTAAAACCAACAATGAATTTTAGCTGCAATATTTTGTCTGTTTCCAAACACTTAATCCTTCCTATTAAGCCTAGGTGCTAAACTATGTATGTACGTATATGTTCCTTCTGTTAACTGTGGCCTAGGTGTGATTCAGCCCGATTATTTACGCGAGGATTAGCTATAAGATTACATTAAAAAGACTGCTTCCCACTTTCTTCTGTTAAAGGAATGATGAATTCCCCTTCATGAGCCGTAGAGAGTAATATGTTCTGTTAGTATAAATCATGGATCATCCATAAGTGATAACAGATTACTCCTTCGCAGTGTTGCTTCAGGAGATAACCAGAGTGGAACTTCGGTCATACCCCCATGAAGTAACCGTGTTGGTCGCTCCACCACTGACACCATACTGGGCACGGCCAAGTTATCATACACAAACACGCTGGTACACTAGATTTCGAGTAGTGTTCACAATCATGGAGACACCCCCTGGAGTTAACAGGACTGTTACCGCGTCTCATCTCCAAACGATCGCACAACCTGAGTATTATTCACAATCGGATGTGGTTGAGCGTTTGCATATGATAAGTTGGTCTACTCAACATGAGATCGGTGACAGCACTCAAATCGATTGTCTCACTAATGCGTGGCCGGGATTCAAGTTCCGGCCGTACCAACAATATGCACCCCTGACGGGCTCCACCGAGTGAGAGACTAGTCTGGTTTCTTTTCGAAAGGGAAAGGCTGGAAGTCGATCAGTTGTGAGTGCTGTCCAAGTTACATCAACCACGACTTCCCACTCCTATTGTACTGACCTGACCTGAGCATAAGTTAAAAACCACCTTGTTCCGATTGGTCGCTTGGCCGTACGCGATCATTGTGACCAAACGGTTCATGGGCCACGCGACATCACGTTGGTTGTGCTCCAATCGACTCACAGCCTGCACCATAACTCTCCCCCCGCCAGGTTACTCGTGCGTACCGATATCAGTGACAGGAACCGCACACATGAAGCATCGTGTATGAAACCGTATTGCAGTGCAAATGTGTGTGTGTGCCTGCGTACGTATGTCGTACCAACCGCGGTAACCGCTGCCACCGTTCTACCAATCGTGTGTTGGTCAGTCATGACACGCCTCAGCTGCAGACAAACCGATAGCCTATAAGGAGCGTGCAGAATAAGACCTTCACGAGCGCATCATGTACGCACACACACGTGCGCACCGGAGTCGTCGAATGACGTGTGAGCTTGCCGCATGTGTCATGTGACAGCTGAAGCCAGCCGAATGCCAATCCGAAGTGTGACAACGGCGATACCTCCCTAAGCCAGCTTGTGCACTACGTACGCACGTACGCAACATACAAGCATGAAATGAGAGCATGCGCGTAGACATGATATAGTCCCTCCCCCACGCTGCTAAAAGCTACTTGGTTTGTCGTGTGTGGTGCGCACTCCAACCTGGGTGCGTCAATCCCAAACCGTGTCCTGATTTGTTCAATGGCACTGCCATTCGTCCCCACCTATCAACTCCCTACCCCATATTCAGTGTGTTATACCACCACAGCCACGACACAGTGACGCGACATGACATGGCAAAGCGTTCACATCTGTGTTCACAAGTCACAATGCCCGTAACAGAAGCGCACTGACAACGAAACCCGTGCGCAAAAGGCGGAGCTATTGAGAAACTAATATTTACACTCAGCTCATTTGATGACAGTGTATTGTCAGCAGTAGGTGGTGAACACAATATGGGTCTTTTGCCGTTGCTAGATGCATCTGACGTTTTAATCTTACATTGTCCTCTGTGCTGTTTCCATACACACTGGCTGTCGCAACTGGAAACACATTTTAACTTTGACCACGGCTCACAAACAGTGGATTTTATGCTCTATCAATGTTCCAAGTGCCACAAAATTGCTTCTTCCAAGGCATTCCTCACGGAACATATAGAACTGCATCATAGTCCGTCCCAGAAACAAGGCACATTCAGTCCACCTCATTTGGAAAATGTTTCACCTGTTGTTTTAGAGAATGGACACGGAGACGAATTATCCGAAGGCAGCACAAGTAATAACAGCGTGAGCGGCAAAGAGAGTCCACGAAGCGCAAGCAGTCCTGAAGCTATAGGGTTACCACGGATCCGTAGAAAAATTGGCAAGAAAAAACATTCTCCGTATGTGAAAACCTTGTTTGTCGGTCAGCTTTGCGGGCAGACTGGGGGTGTGGATGGAGCTGGTGCCGGTGTTATTCCCACAACCCATGCACAAAACAGGCTCAGTAACGGTCCCGTTTTGGGAATCCAACATCAATGCTTATTCTGTGATTATGCTACTGCCCATCCGAAACTATTATCAAGACATTATGCTCGACATGGGATACGTCAGCTTCAACTGCCCGGTGAGTTAGATCACAGCAGTCCGGACAGTAATGATAGCCATTCCATGGTGCCCAGTGCTCCAAGTTGTACAATTCCCGCTGCCACGTCTGCAACTCCCACTGCCATCCTCTCCGCAATCGACAGCAGCGTAAAGAAAGCCCGAATTGCCATGGGTTGTACCCGATCGTCCCAATTATCGCAACTGCGATCCAATCCACTCGCCGCCATGGACGAACTAACTAAGGCAAGTCATGATAATTTTAAACTATCTAATTATGCATAGGCTTGCTAACATCTCTGTGTACGGTTCTCAAGTTCAAACGGGCTGCTGTATGTTCGGTATCCGAGACATAACGAAAGTAACTAATTTTCTGTGCACTCCTTAATGTCCAGTGATTCCGCTTTATACATTTTATCTGGATATATTAATGAATTAATAAGGAAGTTGGCAATCACGATCACAGTTTGGTATATTTTAGGTATACTGAGCTTTGAACAGGCTTTGAACGAATTGAATTCACATTGACTAAATCGAAACTTCAAACACATGCTAATCGATGAACAGAGTAGACAGTGTTCAGTCCGATTGACTTCAATTTCTGTATGTGTGTGTGTGTGTGTGTGATGAGCAGATAATGTGTTAAACAACGAAAAATGCCAGCTATTCGATGATCAGTTGGGATGATCAACGGTTCACTAAGAAGGGATTGATTTCCTAAACTTTCCTGTGAGGTACATGTATTTATGCGATGTAATGTGAGAGTTGGGTGTGCTGAACAGTAATGTTGGAAAAATCTGTTCATGATTGCAGTATCACAATTGGTGTGGTAAAAGGTGTATGGACAGAAAGAAAATATGGATGCCATCTTGCTCAATACTTGATTCAGTTAAATAGATAGATAAAGTCTAGGAAAATCAGACAAAATAGTTACAAATATTAAAATAAAATATGAACGCAGCTAACGTTGACTGGCAACTTTTATACTAAGATAAACGATTGAAACGGCTCAAGACAGACTGAGAAGTACTGACTACGGGGTTAGTCAGGACAATTTTAACGGGTTAGCCACCATGTATTCAGTCGAAACGGACGGCTCAGAAACATTCACGATTGTGTTTGGATGTGATCATTCAGTCGGTACTAACTCAAAGTCGATGACATACTGGGTAACATGCTCACCTCATAAGCATATGGACCAGAATGCAACCCTCAGTCGAAGTAGCTGGTGAGTGATCTACCTGAAAGCAAAAACTGATACTAACTGTAAACGGTGTTCAGTCGATAACACCCAAGATTACTCTTCAGTATTACTGAGAAATTTTGTTGAAAGCAGTCAACGTTTTATAAGTAATCACGGGTTGTTTAATGGAAATATAGTTTACTGTAATGTCTTACAAATGGAAAAAATCATCCAGAGACCTGGGGAGAAAAGAACTACTGTTGCCATGACATCTAGAGTCGAATGGTGCAGACTGAGAACTTTTCAGACCATAATTGTGAGCTACTTTTGGATTAACGATTGTAATTTTCGCAAATTTCTGGTGGCGTGATTGTACCATTCTCAGGTCAACCAGTCCCAGGGTTCACATGGTCCAGCAGTGATCAGAAATAGGCAACACAGACGATTTGGAAACTTTTCCTGTATACTTCGGGAAATATTAATTATCTGATATGCAGTATTACATACAGACCACTGGTATTTTTTTGCCTGATTACAGAAGAAGAGGCTAGACAAGAGACTAGTCCAGTTCCATGTCATTTGTAAGGTAAATCTTGAAAACATCTGTGGATTCTATACATTAATTGTTACGACAGCTTGCAAGCAGTTGTATTTAAATGAGCAAATTTCTCGTTGCATGTAGAGAGCCACATTCGTTCAGTCACTGATAGACACTGTGGGTAAAATTTTGGACGAGATGGTGTGTGACTGACTAATTCTATTATTCTGGCTGGAAACAGTTTATCCTCACGTTATCAATTGTAGGTAATAATAAGAGTATAATGCTACAACCGGCTTGTTCTGATGAAACTTCGAGGCAATATATTCATAAATAAGACTCAATCAATGTGATACGTCGCAGTAGCATTAAACCAGATGGTTAAAGCTGAACTATTGTATTCGGATACAAACGGTCTTAAGTGCATCAGTCCGAGTCCAGACAAATCACTCTAAGAGTGTTGAGTGAGACGGTACACTAGTTCGATGAGAAGACTAACAACAGTATCTCATTTGCAAATCTTTTGCGGCGACTAGTAGGCGTTCAATTCTATGTTGGATCATAGATAAAAATACCACGTGGTAGATAAGCTCTGCAACTGTTTCGAAGCTCCATGATAAGCATGAGCACTGGTTTTTGAGTTCCAGGATGCTGTTGAATCTAAGTTTCAAGGACAAATCAGAATCCTCTTTCCTGAGGTTCTCCGAAAGAAGAGTACGGAATCCAAAGAGGTCTAACTCGAATCTACCAAGTGTGTTTTGAGTCCACAAATTCGGTTTCATGGGTAGTTTCGTTCTCATCCCAAACCGGTCATTTGCTTGAGCTTGCGGTCCACTGTTTGAGTCTTGACTTTGGTCTGGCGTTTACGCAAGAACAAACGGAAGTACGAACAGATAACCCGTCTGATTTTTAGTACTAATTTATTGGTCAAAGAAGCAAACGTGAATTTATGGAGAAAATAACGAACACACTTGATAATACCGTCTTGAACTTAGTATAGTTCTGACGCAACTTGGTTTTGATCCATCTAACTTCAATTATTACCATGCGGCGTAGCAAACGATGTGAGAGGATGTGTATCATGGTGTTAATCATTTAGGACTAAATGAGAACCACACTGAGTATTCAAGCAATGGTCATCAATTTTGGCTAGAAGTCTGGCCCGCTCATAACACACTTGAATATATGGCGACGATAACAGGAAAACGACCGCAGCCGCTTAGTGTAATTTTCAGCGGATTCGATAAACGGTCGTTCGATATGTTCGGTTGATTTATCTTCACATCTGAGACGTGTCGCTTGGACTAGTCTGATGATGGCTTATCCGGTGGCCACGTGGCTTAAACAAACAAGCTTGTCTAGATCAAAGAACCAGGACACAGAACTGACACGAATTTCGCATACACACAGGCAAACGTCTCCAACTGACGTGTACCGTTTTGTTATGAGCATTGAGTCAACTAATCTAAGCTGTCCTGTCACTAAGTGGCCTCCCTTTTGCCGACAGCGATTAGTCCACCCATACCTATGTTATTCCCCATAAAAGAAGCGGAACTGTACACAAACCGGATTGCTTATTCCACAACAGTTTTAGGTCACATTTCTGCCTTATGGTTCAACTACCGGTATATATATGTAATGGTCCTTCCATAAAAATCACTCCAGCGCTATCTCTTGAATTTTTCCGTCGATTTTAAAAGACTTCCTCTTAATCCCAGCGGGGACCACTTTCGACTGCTGAGCCCATTTACAGTCGACATGCTGAGCAGTGTTAGATTAATTAGGTAGATTTGGTTGGTTTGTGTAATATGCATCATGAAATACTTTTTCACTAGCGACAACCGATTGTATAGAGGAAAGGTAGAATAAACAAAACGTCTCAAAGAATATCCTCATGGAGAAAGACGATGAAAACCTTTCGGAAGAATTGGTTGAAACGAATGAGTATTCATATGTGTAACATGCAAGTCGGCTGTTTCTACTCTGATTGTCCGTTACACTTAAGGAACAACTGTGGTGCAGCATAGAGATACCGGCGGACATCGTACTTCCGAAGTAGGGGGTTCCGACAATAGTCCTGTTAAAGGATACAGAAAGAAACAAGCATGAGCCATAGGTCCAGTAAGCCATGCACACGACTTACACAAACGAAAAATAAAACAGCCCTTACAACAAGGTAGCACGCTCTGTTACACAATCCAAATTCAACCCATGCGCACTTACTGGTTTCGACTGCACGCTACATATGTAGGGAGCAGTGGTCAACATTGTTGTCTCATGAACAGTGTGGCCAGAGTTCTAGCCCCGACCGTGGCAAGGATATGCACTACTGACGAGCGAAATTCGAGCCTAGTGCTACTTTTCGAAAGGGGTCGACTGAAATGTCTATGGGAATGCGATAGCTGCGATCAATTATGAGTGATGCTCAACGTGAAACTAATAATTTCAGTCAGTCTTCATGAACAGCCGCGAATGTCTACACCGAAACGGTGTGTTTGATTAACTGTCAAATGTGACGGCAATTCAGTCCGAGCTGGCAGAAATCAGAATAAGAATTTATGGACAGTAAACTTTTTCTAAGTGTAGATTATCATCCTATTACTCGTGTGTTTTGCGTTTTTATTGAGACTCACGCAAGTCAAGCTTACTTCCCCTCCTGTACGGGGGCCATGTTGAATAGCTTTTTAAGCAGACCTTGTTTAGTGGAGTACTGTATGTGTGATAAGCTGACATTGTACCTTACATGTTGCAAGTGGTCGTTACAGTTATAAATCGATTATAACGAAACCCCTCTGTGAGCAGCCTGATTCACAGGACAACAGAATTAAGTGAGATACCGCGATTGCTCCATTCCCCTTTTATGGGCCAGGAATGATGTACAATTCACGTTGTTTAGGTTGACTAAGGAAACGTTTCGTGACTATGACCAACAAGAACCATGCTGTACAATCGTCCATGGGGTAGTTATAGTGTTTGTGGTCGCTTGTCCGGTCTTTATTAACCCCAATCTACTGCCGTTGTCTATTCTTCTGGCAAGCCAATTCGTCTCACAGTTGAACCTCGCACGTGGTTGTCATTCCCCAGTCCCCACAACGGGGGTACTTGCTATCAACCTATCATCCCAATATTCTGGGGCCTGAAACTGTAGTTTATTTTCTGTTGTTCAGTATATCAATTGATACTGGATACTTGCGATCACGTGACGATGGACGGCTTGCCAACAGGTTGTCATTATCAGATGGGGAGAGTCACGATAAGCAGAGTTTGAATCGGCAATTGTGTGATTGATAGTCTTAGCTCAATACTACTGCGTTACCATGGGATCATGGATAAGAATGATAGACGGAATCAATTTCATCGTTATCGTCACTGACAGCAAAACACCAGTATTTGACACTGATGCAGTAATGTCATTCAATTATGATCGTAAGTGTAAACTGTGATTTACTGATAGAAGAAAGACATGCAATAGAATTTGTTTTCTAAAACTCAATCCTCATCGAGATGTTTATCTCTTACATACAAGCTACCTAGTAGAGTAAGACAACTTCTGTGATCCTCTTTCTTAATTGCACTCATATCACAAAAGTCACCAGTTAGCCTTTGCATCTCCTAATAGAGATGAAAGAGATCCCGCTGTTCCTGAGATACGAGCATCTACTTGCATATCTCTCAATCGAATCAATGGCTTGGTCAACTCACATATTGCATCAATGAACTGGGAGACTAGCAAAGAGTGAACGGTGTATTGAAGGATAAATTTTCACCTTAGCAATACAAAACGAAACCGATGAAGAAACACAAATAACCTAGTTTGCTGAAAAACTAAATATTACTCATTTTCATTCGAAGTTTTTATGTGTAAAAAAAACTTCTGCGTTGTAAAGCTTAAGAGGAGCTATAGATTTGGTATTCATTCATATTAACCCTTGAAATTAGTGCATATATGGTCCCGAACTGAGAGATCTACTCGAACCTGTTTACCACTCTTAATATCTATCTTGTTGATCTCTAAATCTCTGACTACTTACTAGTAATTAATTCCTGGGCTCAAGAATGATATTATGATTAATGGAAAGCAAATAGGTCAAACTTGTAACTGAAAGAATGATCAAAGAAGCGAAGCATTCCTGACGATCACCGAACTGTATCTGGATCAAGAATGACCTTCCATTCGAATACATCAGTCATCTTATAGTACTCTCTATCAGTCGATAAAAAGATGGTTTTATACTCAGATACCATTAACCAGTAAGCAGATTTTCGTGAAAAACAAGGCAGTTTTGCACGTGGTTTCCTTGCATCTGCTACTAACAGGTGCCTGAATAACCGAGTACAATACACAATCCTATTTGACAGTTGCCTTATGATACCCGACTCCGTGTTTCTCCATCATGGCCAGTTAGGCAACTAGTACAGGCATCAATAACGATTATATAGAACTGGAAATAAATGGTTAGAAATTTCGATGATCGTTATTCAATCGGCTGCAGATCCGAATCTCAAATGTCTCGATTGTTCCTGTCTAGATTTAATCAGTCTAGCATTATCAAGTTCTTGTGTACAATATAACTTGTAGTGTGATAGTATATAATTTGCTTAGTGTCCATAAATCTAATCTGCGCCTTAGTAAAGTACTAATTTGTACATCACGTACATGGATGGGCTTAACAGATCTCAGATAACGACAATTTCACATTCTCAAACCCCGTCATTTGTTACATTTTTGAATAGAATTATACGGCCGTCGTAGTTCTACAATCCACTTGAATACATCGATTGGGTGTGGTTCCGGTAAGAGACTTAGTTTGTATCCTGTTCACTTCAGAGCAACCATCACCTCGATCATACAATCGTACACATGGACACATTTTGTATACTTGACAAGTTAATACTGTCTACAGATTTTCAACGCGACTTGGGTCAAACGTATAGGCAGGTTGGCACAAACCTTGAATTCTTGGATCTATGTAATGACGTGTTGTCTTGTCTGAACAGTACAATTCCTTGACAATTCATTAAAATAAGTTTAAACAGAAACAATTCCACTGTGTGACAGTAATAGTGGGCGTCTTCATAACCATGATCGGTTCATTTACTCCAGAGACAGAAAATAACACCCACACAATCAGCATTAGTGGCTCAGCTGAAGCACAATTCCTCTCTCCGAATATCATCCCCGTAGTATTCCCATGCACCGTACTCGTTTGTATCGTCTTTTTTCCATCACAGAAGCCAACGAGGCATCATTGGTGAGTTCACCTAATATAGTTGTGTCCACAATAAACGATGTTCAACTTCTAACTGCTTCAGAGAGATTCAGTTTCTCATACTTCAATCAGGTAGACTTGTTCGGAGTTCATGTCCTACCGAGAGTTACTAATGTTGTTAATCTTCTATATCAGTTTGATAAAAAATACACGTATCATCCACTTCATCTCACCTGTGTGATGTGGACAGAGCAGAACACACAATGCATCCTTAATCACACAGAGTTCAGTCATTCGCCCACACGAGCGACACAGTGATTCGATAAGTTCAATGCTGGTTGGGCAATGAGACTTACAGGATCTCAGATAGTCCGTCAATCAGGGTGAGTTTCTGACTAATGTACACAAGCGGATACATGTACGCAACCGGTCATCCAAAGGGACAGGATACTGTTTTATCCACGTTGTTTCACAAGGTTCCTACCATCACGATCTCATTGTTGTTAACTGAGTTCAGCAGGTCTGGCATTTGGCCTTGCTCCAACTAACACAGGACGTGTGCATAAACAGCAATGGATTACGGCACCCCATTGGTGTACGTTTCACTGGACGCCTCTGCTACCAGAGATTGTAATTGTCCCACTGGTAAAAACTGTGCATCCGGTTGTGGTACGAACAAGTTGTTCCAATCCTAAACCGAATTAAAGGGGAAAAGTTACTGCTTTTATTTTGGAAAGTTGTCTCATGTTTTTCTATTCGTCTACATTCATTTTTGTTCAAAAGATGTGCAATAAAATTCAAATCGAGAATCAAATTGCGATACCTTTTTTTTACAGTTGATTTGCATTCTAAACGAAGTGGTATTTAGGTCGGAGAATGTGTTTCATCAACTGCTAGACGAATGAGGTCGGAATTTTAAGCGTTCCGTTTTAGACTATTCATTTTGGGGAACGACTGCTATTGGCCAGAGCACAATGAGCCCCATCTGACCTTGTTAATCTGTCAACGTGATTCCCTTAATGTAACGTTGGTTCTGTCAAATCCAACAGTTGTAACATAGGAACTACCAAATGTCAGCTTATCGAAACAAAATTTCATATGTAGTACTCAACTTATCAACCCACCCATGCACACAAAATAAATCTTTTCAATTGCTTTCGCCTGTGAAAATGGAAATCCATTGTGCTCTTTTTAACCGTTTGTTTTGTGCCCGAAAAGTCTTAGTGCTAAATTGCATCTGTCTGTATATCTGTCACGTATAATCCATTCGTAAACCACTGTCAAACACACATTACTGATGAGCATCAACTACCAGTACTCATTGAGGATTATGACTGAGTGTTGGATGAGTTGCCCACTAATAGTAATCAACTCGCTTGATCTTGAGTTGAATCTGGTGGCCGTTTGTGTTATCTAAATGCAAAATGCCTAGTCAGCCATGGATGTCTAATCGGATATATGTTGATGTATACGTTGTATTATACCATAATTTGCCCATGGCGTTTAAGAATTGTTGCAGGTTCGCAATCGACCTAGATTGTTTGCTTGTTTTCATCGTTCTGTGGTATGAACTGTCACATTTTTGTTAAACTGATCATGCTAAAGATGATAAGTGTAAAAATTGTCAGACTGTGACGTGGTTGTGTTGTAATTAGTGTGAATCACGCTGTACAGCATTAACTAAATCGTTGTAAGGGTTTGTTACTGTCCGATTCCTTACCATTTATGATAGTCATCATCAACACATTAATCTACGATTTCAGCTGGCGAAAACTGAATGAAGACACCTGAACAAATGCTACACATTGGCTCGTTTTACTTTACTTGGAACATAGACTACTTTTGTGTCAAACTGGTCATAGGTGTGAAAGACATTGGACACTCTCATTGTTCACTCAGACGCATTTCGGGAGCATCAGCATACTCGAACCATACTCAATTACTAGAGAGTAGATTCTCAAGGTCGCAATAGTTGTGAATGCGATAAGATAAGCTAGGCTGATAGTATTATCTGTGATATTATTAAACTATTACGAACTGAGCGAAATGCGCAAGTTTGATAACAAAAAGTTTACCGATGAGTAGTCGGGGATTTGGTTAATTTCAAGTTGAACATCACCCACAATTGATCGCAGCTGTCGCATCCCCATAGACTTTCCAGTTGGCCCCTTTCGAAAAGAAGCACTAGACTCGAGTTTCGCTCTCATTAGAGCTCGTCAGTAGTGCATACCATAGCCACTGCCGGGACTTGAACCACAGACATGTTGTTCATGAGGCAACCGTGGTTACCACTGC
>JTDE01000479.1:172291-193817 GCA_014338405.1 Paragonimus skrjabini miyazakii
ATTAGGACTTCCTAGACAGGTCGAAATCTCCGATCTCATTAAACCTGCTAGGCGATATTTAGATTACTGATGAGTAGTCGGGGAATACGACGGCTGCGATCAGTTGTGGGTGATGCTCAACTTGAAACAAAAAGTTTGACTGCTTTGATGTGACGAGCCAATCCGAGGTAGATAGAGATTATGGTTATATAATCAAAGGTTCAATGAGATTGCCAAGAGCTTTCTACCATATGACATAAATGAACATAATAGATCTCATCTGAGTTACACGTTGACGAGTGTTTACAGTTAAGCATAGTCTTCATATTTAACTTCTAACAAATCAGTTGAACACTTTCGAAATACATTACAGAACACATGCGTTCGAGAAACTCGTTATCATGACATATCAGTTCTGGAAGCTGGGTGATATATGTTAGTGGAAAATGAAAGAATTCAATTCCCACTGAATATCAAGACAGTGATAAATTCGCCCACAGAATAACCAGGGTCGGGGCAACACTGAACCGTTGCTGCGCTCAAAGGAACTTCCAATGAGTTATGTAATCCTGTACTGCTTTCTTTAATTACCTCAAAAACAGGGTTTCCTTGTACCCCCCCACCCACCTGTTCAAAAGCACCCACGGTGGTTGGTGATTGTCCAGTCTATCATTTATGGATAGACTCGGATTGTGTACATCTTCGTTAGCCAATGGTAATCGAGTTGGTCCATACCCCCATAAAAAAACACTATATATACCATCAAGAACTTTGAGGAACTGATGGTGACATGTTTTCTATATGACTGGATGAACGCTTGAAGACAACTTCTAGAAAAGTCCAAGAATCCGGGTTTCACTCGTTAGTCATGTCAATCTTTTGCCATGACCTGTATGTGAACACTAGTCAGTATTCGCAAAGCAACCATGTTGACCACGCATCATAAACTACTGATTTATCACGCTAAAAGGCTCGGGCACGTTCGTTTTCCGTCACCTGTGACTGATGTTTCCCAACAATGCATCGACAACATCTCAGTAGACGATTCGGTAATTACACATAGCATCAGCACTCTCGGGATTACCGACTGATTTTTTGTGATTTCAATAATCATTCGTTATTAAATGGAAGTAAAAGATTCCAGTTGAAACTCGTCCCTAGGATCTATATAGGTTTGAGAACGAGGTTGACTGGAAATCAGAAGGCCACATTCATATGTAAACGATGTAAAACTTGATGTGGCTACTCATCAGTAGCAAATGTAGGGTCTTAGCAAAAGATTCACATATGTTAAATTGTAAATCAGTGACCATTATCGAGCAGCCACAATTCTAACTGAATCTATTCAGGGTAGTCTATCGAATGACCGTCAATATGTTGGTACTGTAGAACTGAAAGCTCAGTTATTTTTTCACATCGGTATAGAAGTGCACAAATTCGATGGTGAGATCATTAGTCATAACAGTTGAGACATTTGTGCTTTTTTGTTCATTACTAAGGAGGCGTACTGTGGCAATATTTTAATACTGCTTTATCATTGGTTCAATTACACGGAATAATTGACTATATGTGACTATAGCTAAACGGTAAGGCTGTAATAATCAATATGAATTGTTCTTAACTCCGGTATATCATTTTGCTCCAACCGGGAGTTGGGCTCAGGTAATCGTGCTCCTTATGACGTGACACGTTAGATACTACTTCGTTCTGTTAACTCCCACTCATCTGTTGCCTAATCAGGACATCTCAGTCAGGTTGGAATCTCACCGATTCTATGTCAGTTACTTTGGGTGTAGATACGTGTTTCGATTACAGCAAATATGTCTATAATTCCGCTCGGTTACAGACCCTTGCTAGATATTAAGAATGCATCTTAGATTCACGATAACTCATTTGTTTATACAGTGCTATACAAGTGTGTAAGTGGTTTTATTAACAAACTGGTTGATTCGGTCTTTTGACTGTAGCTAGTTAAGTTCTTCTGACAAAGGATTAAACTGACCGATATAGCTCATTGTCTAATCGATATCAGCTCTAAACTATTCGACAAGTTATTCACACTAATTAAGTTAAATTGAATAAAATCTTCCGGTGGATGAGACAACCGAAGTGGTTGCATTCTGAGAACACGTTTGAGAGCTCCAGGTGACCGATGAAATGCTTTTCCTACTTCTCTTACTGACTAATCGATTAACAGAAGCTAGATGCGATTTGTGACTATATTCTAACCGTAAACGAAAGTGGATGCACTACAATTGTCTGAGACGACGCTGATGTTGTTTTGGTGGTTTACTAAGTAGATTGCAGTTCCAATAATGATATCTACTTGGTTAGAGGCCACTCCTGTTATCAGCTCATGCTAGAATTCAGCCGTCTGATGTGTTTAGCTAAAATAAGCGCTGTCATACACGTGTATGATCATGATCGAAAGCCAGGATACTCTAACGTTCACCAAATTGGGAATTCATATGATAGTAAGTAACATTAAAATTGGTGATATGAAATATAGGTCGATTGGGTTGATTCTTAATCAAAGTGTTCTGGGAAAGTGTAGGTGAACTAGGTTACAGCTTGATCGAAACTATAATTTCCTTATCTGTCAAGAATGACCGCACTCAGTATCTCCAGCTCCAACACTACAACTTAATAGACTAAGTGTACTATACACGAGTTCGAAAGCCATCTTTGCTGTTCTCTCCCTGTCTCCATCATTCATTCTATTGAGTTCAAATAAGATTACAATCAATTGTGGCGTATAGGTTAGATAATGTGTACGTAATAGCTACTTACAACTCACTTGTCTTACAGTCGGAACAGTTCACTGTTTGAGTCACTTTGAGCTTACACAGTTCTCCATCCTTTCTATTATACACAAGACCAGATGCCATCTACTCTGGTGTAACTCCATGATCAACCATCCGGCTACACTTGACCCAAAGATCAATAGTTTTCCTTTGCACCATCTCAGTCTACACACCCGATTCATTTCATTCGACTCAGTAGACTATTAAAACCGTATGACTTGGTTTGGTTTCAGTGCCACCACGCAAAAATATACACGTACGCATATCACCAACTGCCGCACCTGAACTGTAGTCATTAGGTAGCCATGACTAGACCAAGCCTATCCCAGTTCGTGTGTCCTGTCTAAGTCGGCTGCTACTGCTGATACAGTTACAGCCTGAGTTAATTCAGACGCAAGAGGTCAACCCTTTTTCCCGAGGAAAGCATTAGCTGATGTACGGGCAGATAGACGGACGAGGCTTAAAAGCCTGACCTCTTCTTGTCTGTACATCCCAAACACTCCCCACACCGGGGGGCGAGGAATAGTTTGAGTGACACTTCTTTTGGCAGGCCTGTCGAACAAAGAAGACAAAGTCAATGTGCTCTTGCATGTGTGTGTGTGAGAGAGAAAGAGACAGAAACAGAATGTGAGTGTATGCGACGTTGTCGTGTTCCTGGCGCGAATTGCTGTTGATTGGCATTGACGGTCAGTGACCTTAACAGACAGAATAGAGAGATGTCAACACTCCATACTTGAGTAGGAATGAGTAGGCTTAGGAGCAAGAACCATGAAGTGGGCGTGTGCGGCTGGTCGACTTGAGTGACCTCGCGGCCATGGGCAACGCACTGTGTGCTCACTGGGGTGTGTCAATATCTTGGCTGGATGTTGGAGAATTTTGTGTCTGAAGAGTAATGCGTGAACTCAATCAGATACACGCATATACACAGACACAACTGGAGGAAATGTATTGTCACACTAGACAAAGTCCGGTCGGATTGTACAAAAGTCCTCACAAGAAAGGCGTTGTTTACGCGTGGTTTCCGGTTAGGTTGAGAACATTTCATGCATTCATCCAGTCGTGCTTTCTCAGACAAAACTTCGGATTGAGCATTGTGATGATGACCGAGAGTGTGGATGAAAAAAAGAGTGCTACATAATAGTGTAACTGCTCGATACATGTTGTCCATCTGTTGACTGGGCCTCAGTCACACAGACAGGCAAAACAGACAAATTCTTTCACATGTGGTGAACGTGAGCTCAGACAATAGATACAGACAGTTGTACGCATTGACTGGCATACAGATTAAACGAAAGATGAATTCAACGAACTACAACATCTAATTATCAATCTAGGTCAGAACGTTGCTGTCTGTAGAGATGGGTTTCAATTATAGTGTAGTCAGGCTATTGGGCATAATCTGGGAAGCGCCTCAGGAATATGAATCCATGTAGCTTGAAGTATCCGTCTCCAGATTAGCCTGTCACGGTATCCGGCACCAGGCATACACTCACATTATACCACAAACGCGTTGTGTGGTACACACACTCCCGTATCCAATATAACATTTGGACAACAGGGTAGTTCAGAAAATGTCTAAAAAATCACATTCGCTGAACAAAAACAATTAATCAAAACTGAGGGATTTGTTCGAGATTCTTTCTAAGAAGGTACTCATGTATAGGTAACGTGTCACCTCGTATGACATCCATTTGACTGATACTCAATCTGTGTCACAGGAGATATTGCAGTGCACTGTTTACTCATAACTTGATCAGTTCGGTAGGAATGTATTGCAGGCTAGTACTGATGTCCGTCTCCTTTACACCTGCAGTATTCCGTGAGCTCGTGAACATAAGTTCCATTCTCACAACTCATTCACGTTAACTGGTTGAGTACTCATTGTTTAAATTAAACCCGTTATTCCTTTTTAACCCTCGTATGAGATGATTTGGGATTCTAAATCTTGTCTACAGTGTACGTTGACTATTCACTAAGGAACCTTAATCAACGAGGTTATTTACGGCTGAACTTTTCGTAGGGATGCCAAACTGTGAAGTGGTATACCGCTGGAAGTTGAGAACACAAGAATGCTCTGTCATACAGTGGTCCACACAATTTCGAAATCCCATAGGGCTGTAATCAACATAGTTTCTTCTTCCAGTGAGTCCGTTGCTTTACGCAACACATCGAAAAATCCCTCTTTCGATTCATCATTCCTAATGGGGGTATTAACTGATACAGTGATTTTCGGATACCATGGTCAACTAAGTTATATTGTTTTATCAACGGGAGTAAGCGTTTTTCTTTGTAACTTTCATTCCATTTGGTTCTCAGTCTTTAGTATGATGTCACTGTCACTGAAAGGTCACGTGAGTATACTCGTTCTCGTCTGGTTTTAACTGGCTTACGCCTGCGTGATCCGGTTGTCTTTACAACCCCGGTCACGGTTGCGTATTTTAGTGGCACATTATGATGACTGCATTATGTCCAGCCTCGTACCACAGACTGGGAAAATTTGTTGGTACGTGAGTATTACTCACACGAATAATTGAACTAGTTTCCCCATGTGTGCGTGCTTGTCTGGTCGTGATCAAACTTGGCCTACGTATCAAACAGAATCGTCCGCTTTCTCCCGGTCGTTTGTTCGACAAACGACTAGATCTACCCATCCCCGGCCGCAAAATAACAGCATCAGCGTTCACCATGTGCTGTTGAGAAAGCTAAATACAAAACCATAGATTCTCACAGCTAAGGCGGTCTCTATGATTAGCTTAACAGGTGTTCAACAGACATTTCACAGTTCTGATTTGTATCATAGTTCGTTTTGTTTTATCTTCCGTTGAGCTACCGGTCTAAACTGCTTACTTCCTATAGTTCTAATTGTATCTCTTGCCATGCCCCTTGCTCCCATGTCAGAGCTTCTCAATGTCTTTTCTGTCCGGTTTGTTGCCAGTTTGGTGTGTCTGCTTACACCATCATTTTTGTCACAGAGTTTGATTCACTTGCACACATGTGTTTGATGTGGTACCTAATGTTACGTGCCCATGAACGTGAAAGAATACACAACCGAGACTGTTTAATATTCGGTTATGTAGCCAATACAAAGACATTCTTTCGATCGCCCTTCGTGTGTGTGTGTGTGTGTGTGTGTGTGTGTGTGTGTGCGCGCGCTGGTACGTGCCGCTCAAGGATGAATATATGCTTGTGCACAGCAATCCTAATACATCCCGAGCGCATTCGATGTCGGCATCAGGAAAAGTTGTCGCAACACCTGTTCTCCATTATACTTTGCTATAGTCAGTATAATCCACACCATCATCAGGATCATTCGGACTATAGTTAAATCGTTCCAAAATGTTACAAGATTTTTAATGGTGGTATCGATATCAATGACATCGTTACGTATCAGGGTGCGGTTTGTAGGCGTGTACAGGGCAGTTTTACATAACTCGAAAAAACTTCAAAGCTGAAGTGATACTAGTGTTGTTGGGGTTTCCGTGGTCCTTTCTGATACGAACGCTTGTCATAGTCGGTGTGTAATCACACCTTATCCACCCCAGTCTTCAGAACAGGTGAGAAGAAATCAAACGAATAGCAATAGTTATCCTGACAATCTTCCGGTCCATTTACCAACGCTATTAACAGACGGAGTGAACAGTTGTTGACTGTGAGCGAACGGGATGACATTGACTGTGGCGCACCGCCGCTGTTAGACCAATATTACTAAGTACACTTTGATCTGACCATCTAAAGAAATGGTGACCAAGTTGTTAACACGACGCTTATCTATGCATAAAAACAGTAGGGATAATTACAGCGTCCCGGATTCAACCATACACACTTTTCATGTTGATCACATATTAAATGACTGACCGATTGGATACCGATCGATTCACACGTATTCGGATCGATAACCAACCGGAATAAGTGGGATGTGTTACAAAACCTACATGTAACGTTACACTTGGTCAGGTCACTTGAAGTCTTATAGATGATAATGCCTGCAGTTTATGAAGCTGAGTAATGTTGCTACGTGTTTAATGGATTCTCATTTACATCTTGGATACTCAAATGTGATTATCACGCAAAATATAGAGAATTTGATGGGAACTCCATCGTGTCTGTGGTTTGAATGAATGTGTATAGTTCCTAAAGTATCTTGTGGAACTATACAATAGATCTGACAGCAAGTAGAATAAGTCTTTGAAATTGTCGTTTGAAACACACCCGTAAGTTGTCCGTAAACTTACGCGCTCAAACTCTGAGCGGAAACGTGGTTACGTTTTCTGGCGAAATAATTACCAAGTCAGTCTCATGCACAAATGAAATAGTTTCTACTAGTAGAACTTCTACGTGAGTACACATGCATACATACAGGCTAGATTTAACATTGCATGCGTGTTCGGTAATTATTAATCATTTAAATTTCGTTTTCGCGGTACAGATCAATCACTGGGTCAGATGTGGTCAGATGTGGCACTGTATGAACTGAGTCACCCAACTGTCAATTATGCCCCACTGACACACATGTTTTCACATAGATGCCAGCAACATCACTGACTGCTGACACATACGACTTTGATTAAAACCGTAGTTGTGTTAACGATCGTCTGTTTCATTGTATCGGTGCTTGTACGGATGTTTCGGTCACAACAGCTTGTCTGAGCCAACACTGGATATCCGTGGCCTGCTTTTATCCTGCTAACTGATCCGCTATGAAGTCGGTGTAACTCGTTCTTCCGGCGAGCGATAAACCGATATGGCACATACAGCCGACTGTGTTGCAGTAAATCCGTGCGATTCGGTACTTGTCCTTAATGCACGCAGATACAAGTGTCGGTTGTAGCCAAGATAAAGACTTTCAGGTATTAGTAGTCACAAGAACAACCGATAACACAACAATCACACACTGAAGAGTTGAATCCGGTTCAGATCCGTGTGTACCACGGATTTTTGTTCGCTCACTTGCTTTCTCACTTCAGGTCAGATAGGGTCACACGAGACGAAATTAGGCAGTTTATAAAACATAAAACATTGTGTAGTCCACTTCATTCAGTTCTCTGATAGCGAACGTATGTGTCGTGAACATGCACTTATGCATGCGTGTATACACGTGTATGTGTATGCGTATTCCTGAATGTACATAAGTGTGTGCAACAGTTTGGAGATTGAAAAATGGTCCTAATTCCATTTGCTGCACTTGTGCGTTTCTTTATCTGCGACAATGGCCTCGGCGTCTGGCATGCGAAATTTATGACCCATAAACGTGCTTTTCACTTCCGTGAACATGTGAGACATCTATAGATTGCATTGTTGCCACTACTACTGCTACCACTGCTGCTGCTGCTATTGCCACGACACACATTTGAATACGATAAGGAACGGGTGCCGTCGAACGTTCTCTGAACTGAACAAGATTGTGGAATACGGTTCTACAACGTTCATTTACCATTCCTATCTGAGTCACCTTCGTGATCAATGTTAATGGATTAAAGAGTCCGATGGAGAAAAATATATTTCTTGTGTTCACCTAAGCGTTCACATTAATCCACATATGTTCATAATCCAATTCTATCATCGAGGGCTGTAGAAAGTTTGTTTGCTAGGTTTCAATTAGCATTTCAGCGATAGTGTAAATCAAAAGTTATCATGTGTATGCGCTCGTAGGTAGTAACAATAGAATCACAGTTTTTCCAGACCAATGATTTCCTCTAGAACATTACCAACTATTTCCAGTTTAAGGCTTTTTGGTCTAATACTTGGATTCTGCGTATAGGGTTCAAGCTACTATGAACAGTTGTCCTAGATATTACTGTCTATGCATGGCTGTCCACTTGAGAGATCAGATCTTAACGGAACGGAAGCTACACGTAATAAAAACATTAGACCCGAGTTTTACTCCTTCGAGCGTTCGTCATTAGTGGAAATCTTTGCCACGAACGACGTGTGAGCTTCTATCACGGTTTCATAAGGCAACCGTTTTGACCACTGCGTCATTTGCCTCACGTTAGAAGGGAAAGAATTATCATAAGGAAACTGCCAGTCGCGCGCTTGTGAATAATATTCAAGCTATCCGATAGTCTCGACAAGAAACACAGCAACTGTATTCTGAAGTCTAGTCGATGACCTCATAGCCAGAAGTTCTCTGCAGTTTGCAACCACTGAAACCATTAAACTTGATAAGCGATAGTTGGCTTAGTAATAGGTAGTAAGGGATTTGGTTTTTATACGTCGAAAATCACTTACAGTTGATCACAGCTGTCGCATTCCTATAGACCTTTCAGTCAGTCCCCTTCGAAGGAAAGCACTGTGCTGGAGTCTTGCTCTTGGTAAGTGTTGTCAGTAGTACATACCTTTGTCACAACCAAGATTAAAACTTCGGCCACGCTTTCATGAGGCAACAATGTTGACCACTGCTCCATTAAGTTCATATTAGGCATGACTGAACCGTCAAATGCGAACGCATAACCACATTCTCTTGTGATCAATAGTCACATGCATGCAGTCATCCAATGGAGTTAACAGGATAGTTGTTGCATATTCTTTCCAGGCAGCTGGGCAATTTGAGGATTACTCATTAGCAAATGTGCCTGAGCTTCTGCATATGGCAATCCGGTGGTGTCTTATATTTGAACTCCGATTGGGACGACCACATTGTTAAGAAACTCTAACAAGAACGAAGTTTAAGTTAGTTGTTTCCTTTCGAAGAAGGCAAGTTGAATATATCTGTGCGTATTTGAAAGCTCTGACAAACTGCAGGTGTTACTCAATTCATATGATCTTGTAACAGTTGTATAGGTTGTCTCCTGTGTTTCCTTCAGGTGAATATTCTAAGTTTAGTCACAGAAATTTCAATGGGTTGTTACTCCATCTCCATAGTTGGTTACTATAAGAGGAATTTGTCTCGTTAATTGAAATCTACAATCTCAATCTATAAAATTATCGATCAGATTGAAATAGCTGATATTACTTAACGTCAGTGAGCTACTTGCGAGTAACCTGATATTTTGACTTTGACGGTGTGAACATCACACACATCTGGCCTATTTTTTTAAAAAAATATACTGTTCATCAGTTCAATTCCCCCGCTTTCAAAAATACTTCATTTTTGTGATGGCTCAGCTGTGTACAGTGTTCATCCGTGTAGAGCACCGGTCATCATGATCATAAGAAGCGTGTGTGTCAAAATGCATGCTATCAAACTAGTACTAGACGCGTTGTTGGGCGAGAACCAGAGTTACTACCCAGTTCGTACCTCAGGTTTACTGAAAAAACGGTGAACATTTCATACAATTTACTCCGTTACATAGTATGGGATTATGGTTTATAATGAACTGAACAACATTCGCAAGTGATCGCTGCCTTCGAATTCCCATAGACTTTGCAATCATCGTATTTCGAAAAGTAGCACAATAATTCTATTAGAAGTTTAAACTGTGTTCAGTCGGTTCAACGAAACAGCAACTTCAACCTAACTGAGAAATCCTTATCGCAGTTTTATCGATTGAATTGAACAGAGCGATTCTGTCTATTCTCCTTTCGAAATAACCAGGCAGGCTGAACGCTATTCACTCAAGATTGTGATTGAGGGTTTGGATATGGTCATTCGGTCATGCATATTGTGAGGTTGCTAGCGTTGTGGTTAACATGTTGGTCTCATAAACACGAGGAATGGATTGTTAATTTCGGTTCGGGGGAGGACACATACTACTGGTGAGATGTAGCAAGAGTGAAACTCGAATCTGTTACTTCCTTTCGATGTGAGCTAGCCGAAAGACTTGCCTGAATGACAGTGTGGGGGGGTGTTCATTTTAAAATTCAAAAAATAATTTTATTGTTGACAGTCTCGACTGTGTGGCGTGTAGGATAAACAGAGTGAATCATTCGAAGACACGAATCGCAAACGCACGGTTGTCTTTGGCTGAGCGCGTACAGGAACCAAGGTGGCGTCAAAGCTTTGAAGTACAGACCGGTAGTTGATGAGTGAAAATCAGCAGGGTGTCAGCGAATTTAAACAATTGTTACTTTTTACTAGATAATCTTTCAGATCTACTGAGTAGTCTGTTTCTAACAGTTAATCTCTAGTTGCTGGGACAGCTTGAGAGATAAGTTCATCATGTCGTGTGATTGATCCAGACTTACCAGTCTCTAGCCCCTCTGGAGTATGTTCATCTACTCTAGCCGAACGAATCTGAAAATTGTTCACCAACGTACTTGTCAGTAGCAACGGGTGCAGCCGGAGACAGGAACTTAAGAATGCATCTATGTTGTTGTTGCCGCCGCTGCTGCTGTTGCTCCTGCTGTTACAGTTAGAATCAAGACTGTCATTGTATCACGAAGTATCGATGAAATTCTTCATTTTCGTAGTTTATGTTTGGGATACCGGCTGACAGAACTATACGTACCAGAGTTTTCAACCAGTTCCATTTCTGAACATGACATTTACAATGCGGTTTCTTGATCGAGTTGTTACTGGTTATGGAATGATTAGGGAGATCGCTTACCATTAAAGGACGTCGACTAACCCGTGAACTAACAGGATACTTGGAGGCAGTGGCTGAATGCTTCATTACACGAGCAGTGATTATTCTGTTCGCATAATACGTTTACGTGATTTTCACATTCATAGACACACGAGCATGGACAACAATGATGTTGACGGAGGTTATGGCGACGACAACCATCTGCACGAGGAGAACGTAGACTGGCACTAGTACCAGTTCACGTCGCATTCGGCTCCAAACACCATTACGTTGTCACACGGTCTCATCGTACCAGCTGTACAGAAATGAAACTGAACACAGGTGTCAGGCGCCTTACAAGTCTAACAGAACGGGCGAGAGGAAGAGCACCTGTTCACATGTGTAGGATAACGGGAGATGGATTTTTGGGAATCATGGGGATGATTTGATTGACAGGTGGATGAAAATCAGGTTGCATGGTAGCGTGCTTGATTGTGCGATCGATCGATGTATCGTTTAGGCCGTTTGGAGATGGGCAGGTCAGGCTGACCGTACTTGTTACACACGCACTCACACAAACACAAATGGAAAATAGCAGCGGGCATGAGTTTAGTGAAATGTGAACGTTTAATTTTTGTACTGTCTAAACTATGAAATAGATGTCTGCCGGGAACTGGTTAACTAGTATGCTTCAAAATACATGTTGTGTTGTTCCACACCAAAAGTCCTTTCCAGTGTGCATGTGTTTGTCTGTTTGTATATGAGCCATCTTATTTTCTCTGTACATCACTCAAATTTCAGTTGATTGCAAATATAACCAGAGGAATTCATATTCGGTTCAAATGCATACGCGTGCGCGTGTGCCTCACGTAAACATGCAACAAGTGATCATCGCCCGACCCTCCACGTCTCAAATTTGGCAGATCGAGTCTGTCTTTCATCTACTTCGCTCCCTCGCTCGCTCCCTCGTTCTCTTGTTTGGTCGGTTGGTCGGCCGTCGAGCTGACAGCCTTGAATGCTCTAGGTCTGTCATTCACTCAACTCGAGTGTCGTGCATCAGCTGTCTAACATACTAGCACTCAAAAACTCAAACATACGCACAAGCTTGTTCGCTCGGGCGCACCTGTCTCCACATCGGCACACGCGAACGCACGTGCCTGCTAGCTGTCGTGCGGCGACATCAACCGGGTGGTCTCATTATTCCGTTCGTCTTGAGTTACGGTAGCAGCTTTACGAACACGCAGGTGCCCTCGTGTTGTGTGTGTGCATGTGGATCAAACGCCAGGTGGGGCGGGTTGCACGGACCAAGCTTCGTTTTCGAAACCTTGTGTAGAGCTGCTATGCCTGCCCCAGTGGCAGGTCAGTAGAACATCACCTCAGGTGCATGACAGAATTAAGGTCTGATGCCCTGCCTGCTTGCCAGTCTGGCTAGCTGCACAACCGACAAACAAAGGCAGGCAGCAACATGGGGATGGGGGAACAGGGCAATTATGACCGTACATCTGTCAGTCGGATCTGTCACCAGCCCACTGAATGAGTCATGACAGCATGAGGGTGGGCGAGCGGACACACACACTATAGGCAATGTTAAAACGTACTAGTTTAAGAATCACGTCGACCTCGTGTCAATCATCCTGACAGTTGGGAGTGTGAACTGACAGGTGTGAGGCTGAGACAATAGGCTAATGAAACACAGCTACGTGTTGCTTGTTGTATCGGCTAGCCGGTTTCGATCGACCAGTAACTTTTGCACAAGTAGCACATTCTTCTGTTGTCTTACAGCCTCATTCGTTACCCATGTGACTGAGCGACCATTAGTCATTGTCATTGGGAGGAGATTCAGCTGTTATGTGTGTTGAACAGTAGCCCGTCTGAAGTCATCATACGGTTCACCACGAATTTCAGTTCGCCGTAGGACCTCACAGAAAACCTACAGGCTGGAGGAATCTGAGGGTCTTTATGCACGATCTCAATTTGTGTTTGGTGTTGTGGAAAGTAAGAAGTCATTTCTGTACACAATGCTGTTTTCAGTCATTCTCATCAGGTTTGTACAGTTACATAAAGTAGAAAATAGAAATCGGTGACTATTTTCTGTAGCAAAAATTAGCCAATAATGAGAACCTGAATTATGAGAAGTCAGAGACAATTAGGTGGATGAGAAACTCGGCCCCACAGCTTAGTTAATCCACTTCAACTCGGAACAAACTACAGTAGACTAGTAGCTAACGAGAAGTGCAGTGTACTCTCATTCGATCGTAATCAGTCTGCTGACCGAAGGGATGAAGCTTCGATTTGATGTTCCGATTGTGTGAGTTTGGTCTGCACTTGAATTCATTCACTCTCACCACAGACTCCGGTTAGTCGTTTCAAACTAGACATAAGCTAACGTAAAACACTGTATTCGGTCCAGTCTATAGCAAAACGTCAGCCAGCTTCCCCTCTGGGGTGATTATCGGGATCGGATGAAAACAAATTTCTCAACGGATGTGGCAGTTGATCTCATACGTTGATATTTAGCTTCCTTCGGCTTGTGGATAGTGTATTGAAAATTATTCCAATCTAGCTGGACCGGGCTGTGTCTGGGTTCGCTTTGTGGCTTTTTGTTTTCTTTCACGAGAAACGGGTAGGATGCTTGAATATTTGGTTGGAGATGAGACTACTTCGTTGAATTGTACACAGCGGATGAACAATCTGAGTTTACCGCACACAAAACAGCCTGATGAGCAACTCAAGCATCCCATGAGCTTTCCGAATGATTAGCACACAGTGAAGAGACACACATTAGTTAAAATAATCGTACCTAGGTCTCGACAGTAGGAAATGTCTATTTTTTTAACCTTTATAATGTATTCAATAACCGAGATGTCGGTAGGGTTTCGTTCAGTGGTTTACAACTATTTTATACTGGTATCTAATTTTTCACCTGACGCTGAGGGGCAAATTACGTCAGGTCCTGCCAAATCAAGTTAGTAATTTTTTTCCAGTTGAGTATGACTCATATTATTACAGCCCTCGCTCAACCACTTTTGGTTGCGAGTGTTGTTCAGTTCGTCCAATCGTTTCAATAGGAGTCACAGTTATTGTCTGTTAACTTCAATCGATAACCCAGCGATTAAGAATTCCAAAAGGTTTGCAATTCGGTTTTGTATTTCGTCGTGTCTAATATGAGGTCAATGACACAGTTGTCAACGGGGTTGTTGCCTGATACCGTGGCCAGGGTTCTAGTCCCGGTTCTGGCGAGGGGATTCATTAATGATGAGATCTAGCAAGAACGAAACTCGAATCTAATGTTTCTTTTCAAAGTGATTGGTTGGATAACCGATCCGAATACAAAATCTGTAATCACGTATGTGTGTGTGTGTATTCAATTTGATGTTAACGAAATACCAAACACTCGTCAAGCATTCGTCCGTGTTTTACCTCCCAGTAAAACACAAAATGTCTCTCTTTCCAGGCTGCATATCTATCATCTAAGATCGGATTAAGGTCAGACTAAATTTTGCACTCATCGTCTAATCAAATGTGATCCGCGATCTATGTTCGTTCTGTAGATATAGATGTAACCTGCATTCTTTTTTAGTTTTGACGACGCAAACCAGTTGACTGAGCGTTACTCACTCGGGCGATTTTTGTTACTTCTCGATCTGATTGATCAGCTAGACTGGTTTCAATTAAACGAGACTTTAGCAATCGATACGGCCTTCCTCGACTTCCTGGTCAGTTGATTAATTGTTAGCACCATTTCTGATTGTTTGCTAGTTAACTCGACCTGATCGAATGAGTCCAATTTTGGTAGTTGTCAGATGTAATTAAAATGACTAGACTGATGCTGCTAAATCGAATCAAACTCTAGAAACCGAAGGTCACTCTAACAAACGACCTTGTTTTGATGTCCTCAGTTATCTAATCTACTTTCACTACTAAATATACACCGGAAAATAAGCGAAAAAGGAGCACAAGATTAACAATGGATTGAGACGACGGATGAGTAGAAAAATAGCTACCTGCGTTTGCTATATTGGATTGTGTTACGCTGGAATCCTTGTGATATTGATCACGGGTGGTTGTCAGATTGCTTGGACTTATACCCGTCACACATGTTTGATTGCCGCTGTTCAAAACAACAATTCCGAATAATAGTTGTTGATGCATTCGGTTCGAAATGAATATCGGCTTCCCAAAAGCCGATCATGAACGTTACATGAAAGACCTACTGGAGTTTTAACCGCAGCCCATGATACGCATGAATTGTAGTTAGCGCGACTCTAAATCTTGCTTGTACGACGCCTGATCGAATTATCAATGGTGCTGTTGTTAGCGACGATGACGGTGATTGTACAGTTATGGACACATCAAATATCCATTATATCAAACAAATCGCAACTCGTTCCGAACCGTTCAAGTGGTATCCAGTAGGCTACAATTGCTATAACTATCGTGTGCAGCGTTTAATACAAAACTGTTGTTGGATTTCGTTAAAACTTCACATAAACTGTTGCCACAAGCAGTTAAGAAAATGTCCCATCTCATGAAAATTGTGCCCTTTCTTTCCCTTGTTTGAGAAAACAGGATAGAGTGGATCAGATAAAACCGGACTGCTGTAACTCTGGGTCGGTTTTGACCCACTGTAGAAAAAGGTAGACAGAGGTTATTTTATGGTGAATAAAGATCTTTAAAAATGAATCAAGTTGAAAGGTTTGGGCAGGCAAAAAACCATGGTATTCACTCTGCTAGTATTCAATGGATATCGTTTTAAAGCCAACGCAATTTATCAAAAATTGTTACCATTTATGCATGAAAGTTACGGCAAACGATTCATGATATTTTTCCTCTACAGGGGTGATGACAAGAGTTTCGTACCCCGTTTTCGTGTTAACAGTCGAGTCTTGCAACAGTGGCAACGCCAACTTATGATGCGCATGGTCACGAGTAGTGTATTTTACGGTACCGAAACGATCTGTTATGGTTGACTAGGGATCTAAGGTTTTACCTGATATTGAGCAAAATCCATACACTTACAGAGACATCAATAGAACTGAATTGTTTTTCTGCAAGGCGATACTCTTTTCCCAGCATATGTGAAGCTGCTATTCAACGTTGAGCTTGGTCCATACGGGATTCAGCTTGTACCTTTAAACTCTGAAGTAATGTTTAAAGACTAGACTGATTCTATTTATACCGTGGTTGTTGTAGGTGAACAAGTCACTCAAGACGATTTTCTGTCTTATCTATCTGACTGAAGGCACACACATTGGTCTCTTACAGTTTACTGTGTGCAGTGAGAAAGTCTCCATTGTAATATCCTCAAAAAAGATCACATCATAGTCTGTTCGACTGGTTGTCCACCGTTTATCTATAAACCTATATGCTCTCAGTAACATTTCATATAGAATCTGAAGAAAAGCTATCAAAAAGCTTGTATCCCTATCATTCCGGTTCCAAAATTAGACACCAAGAACGTTGGTTGAGATTTCCGTCTGAGAATTATTCGTCCGTTTAGGTTGAACGTAGCCACAAGGTCACACACACACACAGGAAGCATATCGTTATAACCTCTTTCTAGGCATCTTAAAAGTGGGAACATGAATCCTGGTCAAACCGCCAACATAGCTGAAAGCACACACCTGACAACTATGCAGGCACCCAACTACACCTGCAGTCAACGTGGCATCGAAATAACACCATCCAACTAAACCAAACTCAAAGATTATATACACTCTTGAACCTCCAAATCCGACTACTCATACGTTGCCTCTTCCCAGAATTACACCGTTTATGGCTTCAAAATGAAACCATTTGACGGTCTTTATGTTACCAAGCCCTCATTCCGTATTGCGTTACCAATCGAACGATAATAATTATGAGACCCCTGCTGTTCCTCTTCGTATCACACCATGCGGTCCAAGGTCGATCTATCTGACAATCTGTTTACCAGCATTTGGCGCGTCTACCAACAGTCTGACAACAAAGGGGTTATCGTTGTTACGTTCGTTGCCAAAATGATTAGTTGGACACACAGGTGTTGCTATCCCGTTAAAGCGACTGGCGTTTAATTGAACTTTGAGCTGCTGAATCAGATACAGATTGATTAGTGCTCATCTATACGAGTAATCATCATGTTATGTCGACCTTCGTACCGGTTGTACAGCCACCTTGCAGGTGAGCTAAAAAGTCTCTTGAGTATGTGAGTAGTGCACCTTTATCACAGTTAATGCAACCTACTGACAAATAATGATGTGGCTTCGTTTGACATGCATTTGACCTGCACAGTCGTGCAGTTTGCCTGGTAAGCAAACAATCCTTAGGAATCACAACGCACGACTTATGTATACACGTTCAAGAGCAAATATTCTCACGGTTCAGGGACGGCAGTTGATGGGCCCTGTCAGTTCCCGTGTGCATATGCGGCAGTGTGTGAGCGTAGGTTTGTAGTGTTGACCATGAGCCTAACTGATCGGCACACGTGGTGCAACTGACAATTCATGTGTAGTCGTACATTTGTCAATCTCTGACCGCCGGTCCATGTCTTGTCAACATGGTCTTCGGTCTTCAAACGCCACCATTGTCACAGTTGTCGTCGACGTGCCATGTTGACTGTGCATGGCATTGACAGACAGTGCTGTTCAATATGTGGAATCACACGCTACGTTTCGATTACACAAAGAGTTGTATTTTGTTCCAGTCACAGGGCCAGCCCAGTCCAGACAATTCAGGCAGTCAGCCGGTCAATCAATCAGTTCTCTTTCCTGTCGCGAGAATATCCGTATCAATTGATGAGACTTTTTTGTCTATTGATTCCGGCTGAATCGAACTCAACCTTCTAAGGGTTACCGGTGTCCTACTGTGCTAATCGTTAATCCATATCGACTCTCTCCTCTTGATGAGTTCAGTCTATTGCAATGTTGTTTTGAGGGGCCGAGCTCTCTTGTAGGACCTTCAGAATAATCCGAATACAAATCAGTTGAATAGATGATCAATGGCGTTGCTATGATAAAATCAAGATGAATTTTTCCAGAAACGGACAGAAAGGTGGCTCAATTCTTAAACGACACGTTATCTTCTTTCACAAAGCTCACAGACGGCTTAACTGGTGAAGTCCAACGATTGTTTCTTGGTGTACAAGCTCATGAACTGAACCAGAAGCATGTAAACAACTTTGACTGAAATGGATAGCTTCATGATTGAAAATCAGTTGCATAGTTATGTATTTCCGTATATTTCTTCATAATGCACATCCCGTTCAAACCTAGCATCATACGGTGCACAATGAGACACTTTTTATAATCAATACAAATTACACATAATACCTACAATCTACCTTGTTGGTATGAGTCGGATTGTATTCACCTTAGGTGAGAAAAAAGTGTGCATTGTGATTTGTAACACAGGTGGTTTAAGGAGGGAGCCACTAATTTCTGATGTCTAATCAACCCTAACTAACTGATGTATATGTCTGATCCTTACGGGCACAATGTTGCTGACCGACCCCTCCGTCCCCCTCCCCTTGCCCGATGAGGTGAAGGGACAATTAATCGGTCAGTTTGACGTATGTTCAGTCTTTACCTTTTTACCAAACGGGTATCACGACAACACTGTTACTGATCACCGAACGTATTGTCGGAGTTCTCAGATAACTGTTTAGCCTGAGGTAGTTTGATCGTAACAGTACGGATGATCGTTCCGGTCCACGTTTTAGCATGTTTCTGGTCAAAGCATACCCGATTCAATAAATTGTTGATTAGGCTGCAAGCCTTACTTTTAGTAAACTCATACTAAAGCTAGCTTCCTTGGGACTACAGATGTGTATTGTTCAATCGACTCTAGACGGCCCACTGTTCGAATAATCATTTATATAAGACTGTACTAACTATACACATTAATCCATCTGCTATCCCACCCTACTGAGAGATGTTACTGCCTGCTTGACTCCATTCTGTGCTCAGAATGCTGGTATCACTAGACCAGTCGGAGAAATCTGTTGTGCGTTTGACAGTCCGATTATCAACTCATGCTATCCTCACCAAGCACATCACCACCCCACAGACCGTAGACCGATCCCTCTGGCGTCGATGTGCTCACTATCATCACCGTCCTCAAACAAGTAGCAAGATAGAAGGCATAAAGCCACAGCAACACCAACAACACCAAGCGCAGCTTTGAAAGCAGCAACCATGATACGCTTCACGCATAAACATACTTACACATACACGGTGAAACAAGTTGCAAACGAACCTTGTATATAGCCCAACAACAGCTGTCAGTCTAAAGATGTCAGCAGCGTCAACACGTTTCGGATGCTGGTAGGACACGTGCGTGTCATGCACTGCATCGGATACACACACATATAGGCCTGCAAACACCATCGGATGTGGACAAGTCTTGCTAATTAACAGCTGTTCCGACCGTTTGCTAGCTGGCAAGTTCAAATTTATATCACCTTGTGTGATGGATGAATGTGTGAACAAACTGACGAGATGATGGATGGATAAATGAATGGATGGATTCGTCATGATTTTCATGGGATGTGCACACGTCAGATTTCAGCTAGGCTAGGAGGCAGATTGGACAGGAAGCAAACGAGTATGCAAACTGATATGAAGGTGAATGTCTTTGCCTCCGCACATCAAAACACACCGGTTGCCTTTGAGGCAAATAAGACATCGCTAAATCACACGGTTCTATGGGAATCGCAATCGGCTATTATCTAGTACTGTTGGCAAGCTCGTTTCTGATCGCTTAAGTTATCCAGTTGAAGTGATCGATATACGGATTTGAACAGGTTGATTCGTTTCAACTTCTGATAAACCAAAAGCAGAAATCAGCTGATCTGTCTGGCTTTCCGCATCAGATTAAAAGGGTTCAATCATATTACTTGGTAGATTACAAGTTCAGTTAACCAAAAATGAAGCTGAACACCAAACTGTTCGTTTCGATGATTCCTGTGTAACGCGGGTTAGTAGTCATTCTGTAAATGTCGTAATCTGGGAAAAGGGTGGATGTATATTTCATTCACTCAAACCTTCTCGTCATCATCATCGAGGGAACAGAACTTAAGGAGCTGAATAGGTTTTTATGGATCGTTGAAAATGTGGACTATTTCAGTCTGTGAATCGTCAACTCGGGATTGAGTTGTAAGGAGAACCTCACAAGTTCAGTTCAATTAGAAACGGCGGATAGACTGAAGCCTTTGTATTCGATTCAGATGCGTGGCCAATGTTCATTCCTGACGGGAGCTTTGTAGCGTGAACACACACGGGACCGGAGCATGAACCATCAATAGTCAAGTCTTGCTGATCGTGTTCGGATATTACCTGCTCTGGATTTTCTAATACCATACCGTAAAATTCACTTAATCAGCTTGATTATAGGTAGCAGGCTAGTAATCGGAAGTTCACCGGTTAATGTGTTTGTTACTCATAAGATAGTAGTCGTAAACAGTAACATTCCTTACCACAACTGTTTCTGTACTGGCTCACTGACTCCGTGAATCTCTGGTGAATTGTATCCGAAGTATCGTATAAAGTGACCCGGATACACGGAAACCATAGAAATGATCAGCGCTAGCACGAACTCTATCTCTGGCATCTACCAATGCACGAAATTTGACTGTCAATACACGACGCCCAACCCAGACAGTAACACGGTTTATCTTGGCTACAGTTTGTAATTGCCGCAAAAACAGACTGTATGCTGAACTTCGATGATGACACCTAGTTGTCTTGTAGCATTGTGTTCATTCTTTCCTTGATGTAATACTTGGGGACTTAGAACATGCTTTGAGAATAGTTTCGAATTTGAGTTCTCAGTTTGTTTCACTCCTCACCGATTAAGTCGGCAAACATCCATAGGTGCGATAGTTCAAGTGAACCGAACGCATACCAAACAATTTTTCGGAAGTATTTTTCAGGTGACAAACTGACCAATTCATGCTCAACGTAACCGTATCGATCCCCTAGTCATCGAATTAGTAATAAGCCATAATCCGAATGGGATTGTTCATTTGGCAAGTCAATGTTCAGTCTACATGGTACAGTTGATCATTATTGATCACAGTGTTCACATGGCCTAACCTGTTCAGTAACGATTTTATTGTAGCAAGCAAACTTCATTCGTTTTAGTTCGCTTCAAAAGCGAAAGAAAACACGCACACCCAATTGAGCACAATCCAACCCCTCAGTATTGCTTGATTTACAAGACCTTTGTCATTGTATTTAGTTGTTGTTCTGACAGTCTTTGACGGTTGGTACGTGCTCATTTGGGTGATCATAGTTGCGTACCCACATGATAGTGTTCACCCTC
>JTDE01000479.1:193917-210573 GCA_014338405.1 Paragonimus skrjabini miyazakii
TAAGACACAAAGACTAAGCAGAGCTGTTGATCTATGCAATGCATCAGGGACTTCATACACATTCCTGTATTGAGTCATCTGTATCGTAACAAAGACCGTGTAATATTAAAAAAAATAGACTCCTATCTCATGTGTGTCTGTCTTAGAAAATTGATTGGACCACATTCGCGTTTGTCAGTAGCGAACAATCTTGAATCAAACAACAATACTAGTTAGATGGCGTGGATATAATCGGAAAGCTTCCCCTATTGATCAGATAAGTTGTTCTTTCGATTGACTCCCATACACGTACATATCTCGGCCATGATTAGGTGTTGGACAAATGGGCAACTTCTTCGTTAAGACCATGACGGCAAAATCTCTTCGTTGAATGATTATATTTCGAATTTTGCCGGCTACAGACTTTGCGCGCCTTGTGCAGATACAAACAGATGTGAATCCATTTGCATTCCAATGTCAAGTTGCTGATGGCTGCTTTGAATTTATGCTAGTCAGAAATGGGCTGAGAGTCAACTTATGGAACTGACGAAGTAACATGTAGCTCTGAAGTGCGATCGACTCTATAGAACCTCAGAATAAACAGTCAATGGAAGTAATCGCTAAGTTGAACATGTATCACTCGCAAGGTGATTGTGAACGCTTACACTCAAGTACTTGATAAAAACTGTTGGAATTGTTTTAACTGCACCCAGGATTCACGTTGGATTTTCTTATGTACTCAAATGCAACTTTTCAGTTAACTGTGAAGAGGGGTTATATTGGGATTGCTGGTCCTACCTTGTAGATAAACGGGACTTCGAATCGTCATTCCTTGAAAATGTGTACAGACCGTAGCATCGGTGACCCTTGTGTTGATGACTATTTCGGTCTAAATTTGTGTGATTAGCTAAATGGGTAACGGATAACGTTGATACGATAAATAACCGAGGCACAGAAGTCAGTTCAGTATGTTCTTGGTTTGGTGTACACAATGGTTCATTGATTGTCATTACCAAATTATTTTAGAGTAGACAGGTATGTCTTTTTCCCAGAGAACCGAACGTTCCATGTATGAAGCGTAAATGAAATTATTATTAATATTATTCAGTTAGCTACTGTTGTATGACAGGCAGTCTCGTTTGTAAGTAGTATACTACTCACAAGCGACTTCAGGAACAAAGAGGCAAGCCTAAACGCCAGGACGACGAAGAACCAGAAGAGACTGTCAGAATAATGTGTACGCGCTATAGTGGAAGTGAGACCAGGGCGAATGACAACGTACTGCTACCCAATGTGTATGTGTGCAAATGAGTGTACGTGTTCGTGATCTCATGTTTAACATGACCTATAAGGGAGTTCGTGCAGTAGACGAATTTGCAGACCAAGCGTCTGTTGCGGTCACAACACTACTAATAAACGTCAGGGGATTTTGTTAGCACAAATAGAACATCAATAGCATGCAACTGAAGCTCCCGAATTGAGGTAAATTGCTAGGAAGTAAAAACACTAGGCTTTTGGTTGGGCTCTCATTTGAGCTCTTCGTTAGCTTGTATCTTTGTCACTACCGGAATTAGAACTCCGGTTCACGTTTTTATGAGACAGTATTGCTTAGCAGTGCACCGTTGTTCTCCTGTTAACACTAACGGATTGTCGTACTTAAAAGCCGAGTAACAGTCGCTTGTGAGTAATGCTCAGTTTGACTTTTAGCTTTAAGAGAAGACATAGTAACCGTCCCACTAACTCTAGTCGATGACCACAAGGTCGAGACCTCCTGGTCATATTCACTAAACTCGTTAAACGGTGTCTTGAATATTTTATTCCCACTCAATAGGATTAGAAAGGTTGTGTATCGTTCATAAACGAATACAATTAAGCGGGTAAGATAAGACAAATCAGTCTGCATGGGATGGATTCATTGGTGTGGTCGTTAACTTGATTGTTTTTTTTGAGAATGTGAAAAGAATACACAACCGACAAGCTCTAATAAAAATAATCTTCGGGTTTTTTGTTGAGTTATCCAAAAAAAAATCAAAACCAGATGAAAGTCGGAAAATGATATTGAATAACCACGTTATGATTATCGTGACCAAACTCTGTTAAGATAAGTTTCCAACAAACCAGTTACATTAATAAGACACACTGATAAGAAATTAAGTCACTCTATTCTGCTTGTTTCTAATAGACTACCTAGCAGTTCGTCAGCAGTTGCAAGCGCTGTCCGTTATGGTTGAACCTTTCTTTCTGTATGCATATGCTTATAGATTTACCACTAAGAGGAGTATTCGTAGTGACTAAAATGTCAAGATTCAAAATCACCTTCAAACTGTGTATCGCTACTGCTTATTTCAAATGATATAGTCGACAAGGTCATCATCACCTTCAGTGTCACCAGCAGAACAAGCTGATGCTGACGTCTGGCTGCCATACAATCGCATGATGAGAACCCAGCACCAGGTTCAGATTTAAAACAAGGAAGTCAAATTGATCTTAGCAACCAAAATCTCACTTCTATGGTCAACCAGTTAACATCCAAATGTCTTGTAAGTGAAAGTGCAACATAATCTGCAAGCTACCTTCCCTAATGGCTTTCAACGTGACATTTCAATAGTGTCTCTCACTTCACAGGTAACTCATCAAAATAACAGCAGTCACACAACTCGGTCTCAACGACTAACTCTGTGAGTCATTAGGATTCCAACTATGGAGGTGAACCCGATCTACAAGGATTAGCTGTCTTTATTTCTCAATACTAATGAATCGTCTACTCATTTCATTCTTTAGCAATTAGACTAGAGCATCGGTGTGACAGACGAATAGTTAACATATGTCTAGCTACAACAGAGCGAGAGTTGACCCATAAAGTTTAATCGTAATTTATTTGCAAGTGAAGTGTCATCCTTCTGTTTGCAATACTCCTAACAAGACAATTGCCCGTTCGAAGTGCATGATAGCTATTTCTTTTGTGTTCTAGAGCGGCTGAAGGTGAGTTTCCTTCATGCAATGCATCGGATGCATTTTTATACCGACGATGCTGACGGAACGGCTTTCCAAGGAGCTTAGTAGCAAGTGGAATTTCTCGGCGAATAGGCAGTTATAGAAAGTTGACTCGTTCTAAGGAGAGCTGATTGGCTCATAACCTATACAGTCAAAACAGAGAGAAGACGTATATCGCAAGATGTTAACAAATCGATTTACTCTCATCATTCGCCAACGTAAAACCAGTACATTTTATACAAACTACGTATAGAAACAACAATTGAACGAACCAACCATATAGTTCTGACCTTTCACGTGCTAATAGTGCAATCAATTCCACGGCAAGGAGATTGCGTCTGCGTCTTGTGTGTACACAAAACTGGCCGATATTGTTTGATTAGCATTGCCTCACTAATCGCTAATCATAACCTATAGTCAGGAGTTCCATAGAAAGCCATTGCCAGGTGCAGTGACAAAGCTCCCGTTAGCTACCGTTTAACAACACCGCTTCTAATCCTTCTAGGCACATATTGACTTGTAGCCATGAGATCTCCTTACCTTAAGTCATGTTGATATCTTGTGCACTGAACTGTTTATCCGAGGTTTCTGGCGGTCTCAGAACGTCTTTCCCAGGTGTAGACAACCGGAAGTACTGTGCTCAGGGGCAAGCATAACAGTATATCAAAAGGCATTGTGAAACCAAATTTCTACAGGAGCCAATGTCCGACATGTCCAAATGAATACAACATCAGTGATCACATGTACCCGTGCGAATGAAATCTAGGGCAAACTATATTCCTAGCCTCATTTTCAAATCACTTAGTGTTCGACTTTTTATCCACAGTTACGAATGCGACTTTATTCATCAGAATGAGTTAATCCTAGAATGCATGGTGTGAACAATGTATCTGGTTAAGTATTGTTCAAGCTCCGATTTTAGTGGTACAAACACGTTTAGAAGTTCTCAGTCAAAATCAGAACACGGATTTATTTCATTTTGGTTTGCTTGCTTTTGCCAAGGTGTGTTGTTAAAATAAAAGAGGAAAAAGGAAGGAAAGAAAGGATTGAGATGAAAAACAACTATAGATATATTCAAGTGATGAAACTTACTCACACAGACGCCGCACCTGAAAGCTTACACGATCTTATCTACACAGTAGCCTGCTACAGACTCCCCTCAAAAAAGACCATTTCTTGCAAAAACTACTTCTATCCGGTTCCGTGGGGTCTCTGTCGAACTCTAGGACTCACCAAGGACTGGCTTCAGATAACATCGCAGATCACAACCGTAGTCATAATTTGAGTCGTTTCAATTCTATAGAGAGTCTCATACCCAATACCAGCTTGTTCCTCCAAATCGGGAGTCTGATCTATACGAAGCAATTGATCCGACCATTCTATAAGCATTTCGGGTTAACCAGCACGGTTGATACCCCTACCTTATTGGGTTCGCATGAGTGAATATCACTTATTTCACGGATACATTCACAACCGCATCTCAGTGGTAACTTATGGACGGTGTTTGACAATCATCCGAGTAACTAACTTGTACTTTAAAGATACGTGAAGCTTTAAACCCAGTTTGCTTATCTAATACAGTTCGGAGTTGTTACTTGATAAACCATCGATAATCTTGACACAGCGGGCACACGTAACCTCACCGCACAAGTCAGAATGCACCCACGGTGATACACTGAAACGTTGGGAATATTTACTCATCTTATCAAATGCTAAAAGTTTACGACGCGCTGAGGTCCATGAACGGAACAGAGTTAATACAAGTAGAATACAGGAGAGTGTATCGCCGACTGCCAGACAACGTGTCCTAATTGGCAACAAACTGAATATCGGAAGAGGTTGCCAATCAGTTTTGTGTCACTAAAACTCCCGAAATGAGTAGGCGAAATCGAAACCCTGTGATGCAGAGGTTGTGTGACTGGGACTATGCCAACTGATCAAGGACAGTGCATATTTTGTGACAATGCTGAGAAACTGTGCGAGTGGCTGCTCATCCTGCGGGCCAACAGAGATGAGGATACTCAGACAAACTAGCCCGTCTCTCTATCAGAGGCAATGTAATATGCAGAGGAACCACATTTATTTGCAATAAACCACATCATGAACATTTTAGGATTGGAGCATAACATGTGGTTAAAACTGTATAATGTCCAGGGAGAGGTGTATCATGAAGACACTCCTAGCGAACTGTCTTGGAATCACAAAATATGCTCTTTCTTAGTGTCGTCCACACCGTTGTTGCATTGACTGAGTTTTCAATCTTAACAGAAACCCTCTTCAACAGAGACCACTTTGGGTCGACATTGTCACCGGTCCCTTTGCTGGGGACTATTGTATGTCTTTTGGTCTTTAACTAGGGAACCACATTCAGTCGACCAAAAGGATCAAGATCAGTTGTTCTATATATCGATGCAGTTCCATCGTTTTCCTGCCAACCGCCTTTTCTATAAATAACACTGCGATAGTCCAATGATGAAGGGACCTATCTGGATCCAAGAACCCTGAAGGTTATGAATATATTCAGAAATCTTTCCCTAATTGCCATGATCTTACAGGCTGTTTACCCCGGAAGGGACTCAATCACATATAGGGCAATCAGGTGCAGACAAATGTTTAGCGAACATTTTCCGATCAAGTGGGTCACGTTTCTCAACCGCAATCAGAGTAACACAATAACCTACACAACACACTCGTTTTGTCATCTAAACTCTTGTAGTCTTTTGTTGCTACAACGATGCGGATTGACAAACGCACCTCCTGGCTTTGAAACGCGACTGTTGTCAACCTTCAGCAATCCCTAGGCGAATAAATTCAGTCACCATCTCAGCAAGTCATCGGCACGGTTGAGCGCACACATGAAGCCTTGAAAACTAAATGATGCTGAACCGATGTGTTCAGCCTGTTTCAATAGGGTCGGCTACTCATGAATTGTTTTAGTTGAGCTCGTCCGCAATTTTCGAATCACACCGGAACGAGTTTAGACCAAGGAGTAAGTTTTGTATATGTGCAGATCTATCATAGCAACCACAGTCTGTGCACCCATGTCGAACTGTACACGGAATAACCGGTAGACAGATTACTGCTCGCAATTTGACAAGAACGGTTCCGATAAGCGGAGTTACTTGAACGGATTTATGGAGGTCGAACTTTAAAAGTCATGACTACAACAGATTAGTCAGTCATTTGTAAACCTGTCTACTTGATTTGCTTTTTAAGTCGAAGCTGTAACATTTACTCACCACACTGATCACATACTAAATCTGGAAGCAATTTGAACAACGGTCTCTTGTAGACTTCTCAGTGTATCATTTGTCCATGAGGATGCAAATGTATTACGAGTTATTTGTGTCTTTAAGATGTCACAGCAACCGGTATCACATTGGTTTATTTTTTGTTTGCTTACATGGATGAATATTATGATCGAAGCATGTTTTTAAAAAAATTACCTCTTGAGTCTTGATTCGGATACAGTAAGGGTCTCAGTGATTGTAATCTGGATAGATTCGGAAAGACGTCCGAAAAGGTCAGCAAAAATCTATCCGCCAGTCATTTGGTTGATAAACGGATGAATGAATAGAAGGAAGACTGAGTAATTCGAATGTGAGCACATGAATCCAGAGATCTGATGAAAGCCACGGCAACCAGACCGTAAATGTCATCAAGCCGATTACGCTAACTCGCGTAAAATAGAGAAAATTATCCGAAAAATCAGTCACCTAATATCAGATCGTCTATAAACATCACCGTACTGCTACTGAACTGTCATCGAGTTACAAACACAAAACTGTGCTTGATAATTTAAGTTTTTTCTTCTGTTGTCTGCTTTTCATACTACTCATTCAACTATACGAAATGAGATCCGAGTAGTAAGTAGGTAATGAAAGAACTGAAAAATAGTTCAGTGCGATTTCATACCCTGGTAATCACTAACACAACCATCTTGATCACCAAAATGCACTGATACTGTCTATTTACGATTTCAGTGTTGCATCGTGTATGCTCATAATCAGGCACTCAAACGCGTTTACGACAAACGGGTACATTTAAATTACACACCAATACATACTTTTCATTCCAAACACTGCTAACTCGCGCGACTTTCTTCGAACTATGAGCATAGTGGTACTCTTTGTTAGCATCTTCATCAGTATCATGTGTCATCGTTGAGTTAACTCTCTGAGCCTAGATGGGTTCGAAGCGAAGTGAACACAGAGAGTGAGCTCGCATTCAGACTGGAGTACACGCTTCGATTTGAATGTTACTCAAGTAGACTGGGAACATGCACGTAAGGATTCACATTCGTGTGTGCAAGCATGTGTAAGTATAGCAGTATAATGTATGTATTTCCAACGTCACGTAATTGTACTTATGTCAATAAGCGGCTGTGACAATTTGGGCTGACGGTCACATGATTGGTAGGTTGTTTAGTTTCGGTTCAACATTCTGGCTTAATTGACAAATTTAAGGTTTGCGTTTTCAAGCTTCAAGGTCACTGATTAAGTATACAGAATATAATTGTGGGTAATTCAATCGGTTACTAGCTGCGCTATCACTTTCTCTAAATTACTTGTAATTTAACGCTCTTTGAGTTATGTTTCGACTGTAGTCGTATACAGTCAAACCTCGGTAATGTCGGCTTCTGATCGATACCGCCAATTTTCAAATGAACAATTTACGATGCACTGGAAGTCATGCAGTGAAACTACTTTGCTAATTCTTCTTCGTTATTAGCGTCGCTCCAACAGCATACCGATAAGTAAAACACGTACAAGCCAACCTGATTAACAATGTAATTGGGAAGACTGAGTAGTTTGCCCAAAGCGGTTCATCTTGAAACATGGGTAAATACTTTTCATAGTAAAACGTGAGTAGTTCAGCTTACTGACTGTGTAGGTTACAGCGGTATACAAACTGCTGACAGGGTCAATACAATATCTGAATTAAGGGATTCTTCAGCATTGAGTACTGGTTTCCGGCCGAGTTGAGAAATCGAGGTTTTCGATGTTCATCCGAACCTTACATGGTGACCGCTAATTCATTTCACCCAAGACTCGACTCGTATATCTTTGAGTATTGTTGTAACATGCATGGCCAACTAACTGATCCACTCATATTATGCGTGTACAGGTGTGTGTTTGAGCGTGTGCCCGATTGTCTACCAACCTTGCAATCGGTTGTTTCAAATGCCAACGAACGAAGTTGCTTTTCAGTTGTATCGTAGTGCTATGTGTTAACTGTTTACCAGTGGGCCTGGTGTCATCTGATTTAAGGAATTGATTTCTCCTGAAATGTCTATAAAAATGATCGCATGAGTCAGCGACAAATCTTGGAGGAGCGCGAGCAAGAACGAAACGTGAGTTCAGTGGTTCGTTTCGAACGAGACTGGGTGGACATTCTATTTGAACACGAGAGTTGTCATCAGATTTGAGTGATGTTCGCCTTAAAATTATTAAAATCTCCGACCATCCAATAGCAAGATACCACTCTCTATGCATAGAAGGAAAATGGCAGCGTTTTCCGAAACATATGAAAAACCTTACGCTGTCGATAGAATCGTCCGATAGCACCTTAATTCTGTTCGACTTGCTTCAATACTCTGCAAAAATATGTAGAAAGGTCTGTCAGACAGCAAAACCAGGGTATTCCGGCGGTTCAAAGCTGAACAATACATGTGTAAAGGAAAATCAATCGACGAAGGTGTGTAAACTCATATTGTGAGTGTAATAGAATAAATGTTATAGCGTTCACACAATTCTTTATGTTATTTCCATAAAGTAATGATCAAAATTGACATCACCTGCATTGTGGTCACTGTCTGCTTATTTTGAGAAATGTTCGCTGTGACCATTTGTGTTATGCGGAGCACCTTTCCTGTCATGAAGTTGATATTGTATTTCAGAAATTGTTCCCGAATCGTTCGCGCCGTTAGTAATGGATGATTAACGCAGTTTCTCTCCGTACAGTGTTACCTCTGTTAGAACAACAGGTTGGCTACAAAACAGTATGAAAGTGACAAGTGTCCCTTTAAGACAGATGAGACAGTGATACCAACAACATGGACCAAGGTGGGCTGTAAGCAAATTGAGTAAGTCATCTGGTTTCCTCAGATTGGAATCCATGTTTTGAGAAATAAAACTATGGTACGGAACTCTTTTGTTTCTCTATGGGCAAGTAAAGTGAACTTAGGACCAGAAATGTGATTCCCGATGTCTGCGTTCAATCGTTCGTATCGGGTGGCACCAACGAGCGAGTAACGAGGTGGTTAGGAAGCTGGTGTTTGGCATTGATTGTCAAACGAGTTCTTTCGTTCGGTCATTACATTTTCACAGACTTAGATGGTTAGGTCATGTACTAAGGATGCCAGTTAGTCGTTCGCCACACCGAGCACTGTTTGTCGACGCTGCGGTCAATTGGCGCCATGTGCGAGGTGGACAGATGATGACCTGGCGTAGATAAATGAAATCGTTCTCGAAGGGCTTGGTCTCGGTAGATCAGGTTCGTCTTCCGGGCTGGAGCCCTGGCGACTCGCAGAGTCAGTGGCTGGAGACGTTAGGTGAGATGGCGGCTAACCGGCTCAGTGACGTGAATGTTGTCGTTGTTTGTCCGAGTAGTCTGTGAAGTGAGTGCACTTAATGACGCGGAGCAGTGAAAGCCGCAAGGAAGCTGTCTTGCTGATGACGCCTTACTTTCACTTACAGCTCGGTTGTTTGTTTGCAAGGTGTAGGCGCCTTGATTTTGTATGTTTGAATGTAGATGTAGGTATTTTTTAGTGGTTAGGTCCCCTCCACTCCGTCTTTTCTCTTCTCTCTTCCTATACAGGGTTTGCTTTTTCTTTTTCTTCGTGGTTATGTGGCAGTTAAGTATCAGTGTGAACCACTGATGTATTGCTGTCTATGATGATGATTCCCGATGGGACCTGGATCTGTTCCTTTTTTCGTTTCAGAGTCCCATGTGACACCATTAGACCAAACGAGTGTACTTACTCTAGGAGAGTGTTCAAATATGGTAACACTGTATAATTTGTACAAATAAATAACTCATACTTAGTTAGCAATTTACAGTCTGGTGCGTATTTTTGGCATTTCTGGCTGATGATTATATCGGAGAGAAGAGGTACGTTGGACTATGCTTAGTTTTTAATAGTCCTGCGTTTCCGGAACTGAAGAATGGCGCTGACACGGAGGCTCGATTGTTCATACAATCTGTGTCCAGCGCCACAATATTCTAGAACCAAATCTGTCACACTGAGTCACTGTATGTTCATTGTTTGCATCTAACCAGCTAAAATTGTTACACGAGATATTAGTGGAAATTAACTTGGGGAAGAAATTCTTAGCAATTCTCGTGACAACACCATGGTTACGTAATTCATCACTCAGAAGCGTACGTTCACTGCTGGTAATTCACAAATACGCTGAGAAAGTTATCAGCTGGCTTAAGTAGGTCACTGAAGGAGTCTGAACTAACCGGAATTGGGGCACTGATGGGATTGGTTGAACAGGTAGGATTAGTTTCAATCCTGCCAAATAAAAAAATTCAACGTTCAGAGAATACACAAGGTGGGATGTTAACCCTTAAAACAAGTTTGTTTGGTAACGTTGAAATCTCCAAGCCACACCTGATATCAAAGTAAACCATCAGCCGGTTCCTGTTGTGCAAACCGTAACTGAGGAGCTCGAGCCTAGGGATTGATTTAAACGAGACAAACTGAGTCCCTTGATCAGCGTCGGATGTAATAAGTAGTCATTTGGAGTACCGGACAACTCCTTATTATCCATGGAAACAACAAGACAAAAATGTCTTGAGATGATTTATATGAAGACAAGTTGGTCTACGTTTAAGTTAGATGAGTAGTCATGTCACTTCAGTGGGCATGCGTAAACTTCGGCAACGAAGAGACATTAAATCTGACTGGTTAGATACACGCCTAAAAATAATTAGACGTGCTCTTACATAAAGGTCAGTGGAAACCAGCCCATGATGCCCTACTTAGACGGTTCGAACGACGAGTGAACGGATTGACTGTTCTGGACAATAGAGAAAAAACATTTATTCTTATGGTAACACATTTATTAGACTTTCACTATCAGTTTTGAAGCACAGGCATAAGGGGGTGAATTCTCACATCAGGTTGTTGCCCTGATACACTTGTCTTTTGCCACAACAGTGTGGTATCTCCGCTGTTAAACACAGATGCTAGAAGGGCACACCCGACTGACATTTCTTGATTTGAACGCTTCTAGATCGCACTGGATCACTAACCATACAAATATACTAAGAGTTATGACATTACCGTTGAGTTCAGAGTTGTTCGGACGTAAGAGTGAAAAGATGTGAGTTCAATCCACTTTGATTCCCTAATGAAAAACGTATCGAGGCATCTCACAGAGATTTTGAGATTATATAAATAAATACGTCGCACCGCTTTTATCCGTTAAACCATATACTCAAGTGGTGTTAATTCGTAACGGTCGGTTCTTGAATTTTCTTCCCTGACTCCTTAAACATAAGGAGGTTTCGAATAACATTATTAGCTGTTATGCTATATAATGACCTGAGCTAATCGTACACCAAAAATGGACACTGCTTGATTTACTACTGCAAAGTTATTTGTTAAGTAGCTAACGGTTTTGTAGGGTGTATGTGAGCTATCAGTCAGTCTAGCAGATTCTAAGTATGCAGAACTATTTTTCGCTCAACTACAATTATAATATCATCCTGAAAATAGTTATTCATAACATACTATATTAAATATGGGGATATGCTTCAACTAATCACTCACAGTAAGGTCGGTTTTGTGGAGGATTTTGTTCGGTTATGCTGTTTGTAGTTGTACTGGTATCCTGCTGCCATACAACGGTTCATACTGACAGGCGTCGTAATCGAGTCGAATTTCCGTATGTTGATTGTAATTCTGTACCCTACAGTTATGCATGTAATGTATGAACTCTACCTCTTCTCATCGTGGCCCCAGTAGTTTTCGACTGCTGTGGTCCACTGGGTGATTGTTGACTGAATTCGGTGAAAAGGTTAGCTGTCCCAGACCCTTATAATGTACTGAGATCCAGTGTGATGGCTTCCCTTCCCTTCTTTGTCTTGTTGTGTGTGTGGCACAGTTATGGCTTCTTTGAAGATGTAGCCTAATGTCAGTGAGTCTCTTCTGGACTTCCTAAACCAACAGCGAATCACGGGGAAGCAACATGGATAATAAAAACAAGCGGAAAATGTGTTGATGTATCTGCCGGAATCATGTTGATAGCTTGCCTGTTCAGTTTTATACTTGACGCTTCCTGGGACTATTTCTAACTATCAAACATTTAGTCAGTCAAATTATCTCATACATAGCTTTCAGGGATTAGGTGATTCGTTTAACTAGACATCGTATTACTGGACTTCAATACAACAATGTATGTTACGAATAAAATGTTTTGCCCGAAACAGGTGCCTACAAGAAAACGAATGAGTAACACCATACACGGTTTCATTAAACAACATACTATCTATGACTTCTTCATATCAATGAAGGGGATATTATGGTGATCATTTAACTTGGTTGTATTTATCAGACGAATTAATTACTTGTAGGTAAGGAAAACAAAAATTCTATTTATTTACAAACAAGTGGGTTGTGTACGTTCACATTTTTACACGTCTAATAAGGTCATGTTTTTTGTTTACTATTAGGATCCGATACGATTCTCGTCCGCCTGTCTACTCACTCTTGACCTATCCACCTTAGTCACTATCTAGAACATATATATTCAACCGACTTTAAAATGACATGTACACATATCAATTTGTGTATGTTCAAAGACCAATGAGTGTTGGTACACTGTGAGCATCAACTTGTAAACAAAACACTTTTATAACACCTGTCACCCTGTGTTGGTTATACACGTTTGCACATATATATATACATACAAAAACATACACACACGCACACATAAACACAATAAAAGAGTCCTTGCGTGCACATTCATCAAGATGATTGACAAAAAGAAATGAGCGTTTTATAAATCGGAATAGCTTCAAAACACGAGTCACTCATTCAACACTAGTATCGATCAGATGTGCCACGTCTACTGGTGTTGATTGAGTTGGATTTCACAATCCCTACTTAACCCAACCCATTGGTTTCTTCCTATGGTCGGGGTATTTGTGTGTGTGTGTGAGTGTGCAGAGGGGAGTTAGTTTGCCAAACTTTAAATGAGGGTTTTGCAGAGTTAGATCAAAATGGAAGCTATCAGTAGTATCGCTCTGAGGATTCAAGCAAAAATGTATGTTCAATTCAGTTGAGCAGCTTATTGTAAGCCAATAGATTTTTTCTATCAAAATATCAAACGCAACAAATTTGTAACTTTTTTGGTGTAATACTTGAATAGTGTTATATTGGCTACACGATCTAAGCAATAAACATATGTTACGACATCGTTATAAATTAATTCTGCTCATATATGTGACGGTTTACGAGTTCAATTTTACACGTACTTTTTGACGCAATACGATCACAACTCTTCTAATGACTAGTTTCGATGTTTCTTGTAATTAAGTAGTTGAAGTCTGACCTCAGGACGCAATAAATGACCTGTTACAGTACGATGTTAATGCATCTTCTTACGGAGAAATCTTCCAGTAAGATATGAACCGCTCAGCTTGCTCAAACCCCTGAACAAAATACTCATTACACCAACTATCTCGCACTGAACAGTATTCAATTAGGTTGAAGTGATAGATACCATTGAATTTCATGGATCTACTGATATGTAGCTAGGAGTTTTGGATGGTGCAAGTTGAACACTTCTCAAGTTGGATTGCCACTTTCATGTTAAGATATATCTATCATCTTCCGCTACAGCGATTCATTGACACACAGGTCTGTTTGAAGAAAATATCAAACTTGAAGTTAGGCTGAACGTTGAGAGCATTGAGATTGAAGCGATACATTGTGTGTTGTGTTCGTTCGTTCCGAAAATAATGAAACTGAAACTGGTAACATTTTTAAATTTAGAAAAGTAATGCTTTGACTAACAGTATTAATCATTGGGGGATTAGAATAGTTGCCACTTGAACTTTACTCATCATTTATGTACATTTCTAACTGACTAAGGAAAAAATAAAGACTCACTGTTTTGGGTTCGGATATTCAGATGAGATGCAACGTTTATAACCGGGGCTATGAATTTCTGAACTGTACTATTGTGTGTATGTAGTGTACGAATGTTAACAGGCTGGACTAACAGTCAGCAAGTTGAGGGTCAGTTCGCATTTTTGTGAACTATCTGAAAATCTCCGGAAAGTGTGATAAAAGCAACAAACTGCGAACAGTAAATCATCTCTGTAAATTGGGCAATTTATGCGTTGTTCAGGTTATACTCAGTGAGTGGACTGTGTGACAAGGAAGTGTTCCCTATCCACGATGCAATGCTATAAACAGTCTAGGATTGGACCAGGCTGAGGGCCAAATCAACCGCTGCGGATCTCAGCGTAGCTGGCATAGAATACTCTCTTGTCTCAGAGTTATGATAGGTTGGTATACCAAGCGAAAGTATTGGTCGAAAAATCATCGATATGTATGTTTACATACATCTTGTGTAAGACGACCATTATTCCCCCCCTCCGATTTCTTCATAACGCCACTTTGTGGACTCTACTCATGGCGGTAGCGTCGTTAAGGTTATAACTGTGGACCAATTAATGTCATTGTGTTTGACTACAACGATGGACCGATTGAAACCGTTCGACTCTTTTTAAAGGCGTCACTTGTCTATTGCGTACACTCTGTCATTCATGGAGTTAATTGAGGAAACTGTGTTTATTACTGGGTCAAAGTTAACTTCTGGTTTCATTGAATAAACTCTGGACGGTCAAACTACTTATCAGTAATATTTGACAATTTCTGTTAGTTGTGAATAGTGGTGGTGTTGTTCGTAGCTTGGGTTGATGGTTTTGGTATTGGCATGTTTACCGAGCTTGGTATTTCGGTTGCAAACGTCCAATCACCAAACGAGGTGATATCATCAATGCGTAAGTGTTTAAAAGTATAGTTTTTCAGTCGAAACATTGAAACACTTACGCATTGATGAGGTCACCTCGCTTGGTGATGAAAAGTTTACAACCTAAGTGCTAAACTCGGAGAACATACCAACACTAATATTTGATAGTGGATAATCAGATCTATATGATGACCGGTCTTTTGGATATGCTTCGAAATGAAAGATAACAAACAGACAATACATAATTATGACTATAACTAACATGAATATGGTATCACTAAATAGACGTATTTGTGTTAAGAGTAAATGAACCATTTACTAGCTAACCTGAAACCATTTTAACTAGCATACAGGATGGTCTTCAGGTTTTATTTCCATCCAGCAAGATGTCTCTAGTTAGTTAGTGACGTGTGATGGGGATACCATTCTGACAATGACGAAATTTTGACACTCATCTTCAAATTCACCGAGCTCTGTGAGTCACTAAATGAAATGATCACACTTTTCGGGACCTCGGTCATTCGGATGCATCCTTTATATGCGAATTCATTGTCTGTCATGTCATGTTCTGACCTGAAGGAGCTTCTAAATAAGGAGTGAAACGTTACTCAAACATCAAATTACCGATTGCTCAAAAGTTGTTTTGAAAATACGGGTATTCAGTTGATCTCAAACATATTTTGGATGATAATATTTATACAGATACTATAACAAACAAGAGTGAACAACTCAAAAATGATTATATCTGTGAACATTGGCTCTATCAACATCTTGATCCAAAAGTCACAAGTACTTGCAACTGATTAGATTTCATGTATTTATTAAGTAAGAAACACGTTAATGACGGGACTATAAAAAACAATATAAAATGGTGAACTGTCAGTCTTGCAAGCACGAAACTAGTCTACAGGATTTAGTAGAAAATTTTACTAGTTTGCCACGCCATGCCCTATTCTTGTAATATCTTATTAAACTGTTGCTGGTGGGTGATTTGGAGAAAGCGAGTACCTAAGTATTATCATACTTTTGGTTGCTTGTGTTCCAACTGTTACACCCTCGTCATCACATTTACAGTCTAACCTTAGACACAGTCCAATATGGGCTAACGACTGTCAAGATGGGCAAATCCAAATAGAAGCAAGCACATTGGTGGAGATTCTAGTTTCTGATACTGTTACCACTTAGCTACCATGCTTTACACAGACGCCACACAAATACTCTCCCTTCGTTCGGTTTATTCTGTTCGGTTTGAACCAGACTACAATGAATTCGTCGAATCATCTGATCCTAATAGGAGCGTCCTTTCATTAAAAGAGTACAACAGAGAACAACGATGTGATGTCAGTAGCACTTTCTTTACTAAAGTATTCAAACATGTGGTTTAAACTTGGATAACTTCGAATATGCTGTTTATATAGATTGAACATCATCCAGAATTGATCGCAGCTTCTTTTCGAAAGGGGCCGACTGGAAAGTCTATGGAAATGCGACAACTGCGATCAATTGTGGGTGGTGTTCAATCTATATGAAAAACCAAAATCCCCTACAACTCATCAGGAATATGCTATCGATGTAAACAATGAGTATAGGATCCTTCAACGAACTCATAACCTGTTACAGAGTCTGTTTCTACCCGACGTTATTCACCATCTCAAACGTAAGTCGCTGGAGTAACAACATTTACTTATAA
>JTDE01000479.1:215981-229310 GCA_014338405.1 Paragonimus skrjabini miyazakii
TAAGGACAACTGAGATCAGGTAAGCGAAGTCCTGGTGGCCCAAAGCTGAGATTCCAGGATGTTGGAAAGACTTAGCATTGAACCGGACTGCTTGGAGGAATACAATTCGGACGGGCGTCCGCGAGTTCAACGAGCAGTTATTGCGCAGCCGAGAACGAAAGCGCGCGGTACGCAAGGGAACCATCGGTGCCATAGATCGTGGTGACATGACTATATGGCGTTGCGATGTGTGCGGCCGCGAATGCTCTGGCCATTTTGGATTAGTAGGTCATCAATGTACTCATAATGCACCGTCGGCGAAGAGACAACGAGTACGTTAGGCTTCGGTCACTGTGATAGACTAATCCGTTTCGGATGCCGCCAACCATTAATAATAGCATTTTACATATCCTTCTTCCCAGTTTAGATCTTGTCATAGTATTCTCTCTCCGTTTATTCTTCGAGAGATAAGGATGTCCTTTTCACGCTAGCCGTTCAATTGGCCAACCAGCATTGACCGGCTGGACACAAAAGCCTCAGTCACACACCTACCGGGTTTACACTGGATACGCGGTTTTTGAGTGGAACCGCAAATGATTCAGTGCAATCCACTTAGGGATGATGGTTTGAAGCGCAGGCGTCCTTTGACTTTGGTCACTGTGACAGGTTAATCCGTTTCGGATGCCGCCAACCAATATTGAGCACCGGCTTATTTTGACTGCAACAACCACCTCCACTTTTCCCTAACTATTGCTCACAAGGTGCTTGTTGCAAGACCGAGGTGTCCTTTCCCATCTGAGATAAACTCATAAAGCTTGGATATCCATGAACTCCACGAATTATCCAGTCACAGACATACATGATCGGAACAAAATTAGGAGAATATGACAGTTAGAGGATAGGGTGTTTATTCGTTTGATGTCAATATATTTTTTGCTCTCAGGTCCAATGTTATATCGAGAACATGTCAACTCGCGCCACTCAAATAACCAATTATAAGTTTCAACGTTATGTAAAATGCACCTCTTTGCATACTGTGTTTCTTGTGCCCGGTCAATCGCTTCTTACAGTGATCCAGACAGTACTGCACAAGTACACTGACCGGACTTTATCTTGAACTGCAGATAAAGTGGGTGTTGATTACACTTGGACAAATTTTACTCACTACACTCGAGTACTACATCTTCCGTGTGAAGTTCGGACCAGTTGTAGGGGCCAGACGAAGTCGGAGACTTTCGTTGCTATTGCTAGCTGTCACCTTCGTTTGTGACTCTTGTTCAGCAGCTCTACCCTTTACATATCATAGCTTCAACAACTTCAGTATTCTTCGTGAAATCATCGAACGTACCACGATCTAGTTCAAAATCTGTTGACGACTTGCCATAATTTTCACTCGTATCTGTCCGTATAACCTGTGACCTATCGCAACCATGTCTGCATATGTCTGACTTGTGAACACTGACTCCTCTCATAGTTAATTGTGTACTTTCAGACGAAACTGTTGTACACTGGCTTGAAGCGCAAAAAATCAACACTAAATATATACATGGAAGTACTTATGGGAGGGTCAAACAGCGTGCAGATATGACTACACATCAGGATAGTAATGAGCACCACAGTGTGGGACGCTTGTCGTAGGCGACAGTGGACCATAGTATGTCATTTGGAATATGAATTTCACAAACAACTTCAGTATATCATGGCCCTGCATCCTGTGAACTGTCTTTTTCAGATAAACGAAATGCCGAAATGCTTTCCGATGATCAGGGCTCATTTGATACACCCTGTTAGCTTTATCACATAACACTGCGGTGTCCATCTAAACCTACCCAAAGATGTCTCTAAATAGCTCCAGGAATGTCCACAGCTGCGTGATATATATATATATATATATATATATATATATATATATATAGCGTAGCAACACCAACATGATATAAAGGTCAATGTTCCGATATATTAAAGTTTCACTTAGTCCCACAGGTCGCATACAGAACACCATTGATAATATTTAGCAACCGGTGGTTCAAATTATCTTGCCCTTTCTACTGACCAGTATACAACCTGACAATAAACAGTTTGGTTTCAGTTCTGTCTTATCGGGGGCTCCCCAATGAACGTGTGACCAGTTCATTTGGTAATGTACACTATGTACAATTTATAATCTGACTAGCAACAAAAATTCAGTAGCTGCACCAATGTTTTATACTCATATTAATTTGAATGGCGGCAACTTTCGTTCGTTTCAACATAATCCAAACGTGTCATGGAGTCCTGCTGTTCTCTGTAATCTGGCGTAACAAGGCAGCCACAATGTTTTTTATCTATACTGTCATATATAGGGAGCTTTTTAGAGTCATGTTTATGGGATCTTTGGACCGTAACATAAGACTCACCGGCCAAAATTATCCGACAGAAAAGACGCTCACAATAAAGCAACCGAAAAGGATTTCTCAAAATAGGTACCACCCGACAGGAAATTAGCTCACTAAAACAATAAGTTGTGGATGACAGTGAGAGTTTATCAAACACTACCAGGATGGAAAGTGTTAGCAAGTATGTGATGATAAGTATAGAAAGAGGAAAACAGATACATTCTTCATGTGCAATCGTGATATTTAAAAAAATTCACCATAATTATGTACTGGGCATAGCAAAAGGCAAAAAGCACGCACATTCAAGGTCGACTTTCTACAAACAGCACAAGCATGTTTCAACGAAGTTCACATTCGACACCACATCAAATGTAGAACAACAGACGTACCAGGCAAACTTAACTAAATCTGATATTAGCCTCTTCTGTTAGTTTTTTGTTCCAATCTAAAATCATTGCTCTTAAACTGTGATCCTCAGGTCTGGGACACATTCATCGTTTCCACTCATTTTTCACCAGCTCTAGCCAGTGACTATTCAGCGGGCCATGATTCCTAAATACATTGAGTTTAGACTAACAACACGGCCATCTGGGCTACTTTCATGTCCATTAAAATGTCGTTAATATTGCACCGAACTAGTTAGGTTTGTCGGGCACAACCATATGTTGGTATGCCTATGTCCATATTCTATAATTACGTATTAGAACACCGTGCTCAAAGCACACACCTTGGTCAGTTAGTCGACAACAGGGAGCGCAAAGAGTGCAGTGCATACGTGCGCATGTTCTATGTGAACTCACCTAGGTTAATATTGGTAAAAAGTGGCTACCAGATAACATTCGAGAGTTATGGACTGATACGTACCAGGAGCGGTTACACTTGGTTATGGCATAAGCAAGTAATGGGCTACGGAAAACCGACTCCTACTCAGTGTTACCAAATGCAAAGTAATGGACTTCAGATAGTTGGGCTATACTGAGAAATTTCATGGTACAACTACCAGCAATAGGGACACAGGGATAATTGTTTCAACGGACGTTTTTCTGTCCATTGTGTATCAATGCCTAGGAAAGCTCATGGGATGCTTGAGTTGCTCATCAGGCTGTTTTGTGTGCGGTAAACTTAGATTGTTCTTCCGTTGTGTACAATTCAACGAAGTAGTCTCATCTCCAACCAAATATCCAAGCATCCTACCCGTTTCTCGTGAAAGAAAACAAAAAGCCACAAAGCGAACCCAGACACAGCCCGGTCCAGCTAGATTGGAATAATTTTCAATACACTATCCACATGCCGAAGGAAGCTAAATATCAACGTATGAGATCAACTGCCACATCCGTTGAGAAATTTGTCTTCACCCGATCCCGATAATCAACCCAGAGGGGAAACTGGCTGACGTTTTGCTATAGACTGGACCGAATACAGTGTTTTACGTTAGCTTATGTCTAGTTTGAAACGACTAACCGGAGTCTGTGGTGAGAGTGAATGAATTCAAGTGCAGACCAAACTCACACAATCGGAACATCAAATCGAAGCTTCATCCCTTCGGTCAGCAGACTGATTACGATCGAATGAGAGTACACTGCACTTCTCGTTAGCTACTAGTCTACTGTAGTTTGTTCCGAGTTGAAGTGGATTAACTAAGCTGTGGGGCCGAGTTTCTCATCCACCTAATTGTCTCTGACTTCTCATAATTCAGGTACTCATTATTGGCTAATTTTTGCCACAGAAAAAAGTCACCGATTTCTATCTGCTTTCTACACCACCTAACACAAATGGAGATCGTGTATGAATACCCTAAGATTTCCCCAATCTGCACATCTTTTAACGATTCATGTGAACCGATTGTAGACTAGTCAAGTATACCCCGTTTAACTTAGCAACGGATTCGAATTCTGTTCTTTCAGACACGTGATGTGGCGAATCTTTAGTGAACAGTAGCTGCAAGCAATTAAACTTATGATCACACTTCACATACGGGATTAACCAGCCGGATGTAGTGCTTTCAGTTAACCAGGAAGTAGTTGAGTTTCGAAATGGTGACATATATATTTAAAGTAGTAAGAAGGGGCACATACGGGGTATATATTTATAAAATATAAGTTAGGCGAGTGTATGCAGGTTGAAGAGTATGAACATGCTGATAACGTTCATGTTACCAGTCATCATGTTGAGAACTCACTGAATTACAGCCGTTTAACCAGACACATATATCCTATATAAAAGTGTGGAGAATTCACGTTTTGGGGGTGTTGCGAACGTAGCCCCCATCTCGAGCAAATTTTGGGACAGCCTGCAGATTACCGACTCGAGCAGTGCAACAGAATGCTGAAAGTTACGGCTTGACGAACTCATCGACCCGATAAACGGAACCTTGGGGGGGGGGGTACAATTAACTGGCTCGTGCAAAAGTTGTCCTTCATGCACTCCTTGAATTCACCTTGATTAACCAACTTACAATGGAAGAACTCCAGAGATTCCTTAGCTATTCCAATGAACAATCGCTGAAAGTTGCTGAGTTAAAAGCTCGACCAATATGGATCATAAATAGACAAAAATAGCTCATATTCACTTGCATGTATGTCCCAATTGACTATAAGGTCATGTCAGTCATGTCGAACAACAAAAAACGACAGCAACCACAACAACTGGACTTCACTGTACATGTCAAACACGACAATGATGTGTTGCATTTGTCTAAATACCAGACTGCGCTTCATTAACCCACCCGCACACTCAGGTCCGCTTGTGAAATATGATAAGGCGCCACTAAACTGAACCCTTTTGTGGTCAAATTCACTTTTTCTGCAAGATGTGCTGTAATCGACCATTCATCTAAAATATCATCTATGTCCGAACAGGGGACAGGTTGTGGTCGTACATGTAGACTCACATGCAGTTCGCAATCAGTGTTCTGAATATGGATTCTCAGGTACTTGGATTTGTGTGCAAGTGTGTGTGTGCGCGCACGTATTTGTGCGTGTGACTTTATCCGCGCTCATTCCACTTGTTTGTCTAAACGCGAACCGCCAATTTTGATGTAACGATGTTCCCTCTACCTGTGGCGGCTTGAAAAAGAGACCAAAAATTGCACTCAAGCCTAGAAGTTTAGAATGACAAAGACATACATCGATTCGTCCTGACGAGTGTGGAGGCTGAAAGTGTCCATCGATTAGTGCAGATGTCAAAAAAACAAAATCGGCGGTTTGTCGCGTCCAACTAATCAAGATGGCTGTATCGAATGGTAGTTAATAGCTTACACACAGCACCCATGAAGAGTTATACTAAGCTGTCGTTGTGTAAGCGGAATCTGTTCACAAAATTACACAGATGTCAACTCTGTATGAAGTATCATTTAAAATGAACAGGACACGCGGTAACGTCAGGATCTACAATCCATACATGACGTATTCAAATGTGAAAAACATGTGTGTTTATTGTCAAACCGATAAAACCCTTTAGCGCGAGTTAAACTTGGTTGGCTATAGAACACAACTTGCAAGCTCAGTGTACTTGAAATTTACCTACCCGTGTGAAATATTTGGCGTAATTCATAAAACCCTGGTCTGAGATAGTAAGTATTCATTCACATAGGGAGATAACTTGTTCACCGCATAGTGTCAAGCCGATGGGAGAAGGCGCGCATTCAGTGCATATGTTCTCAAGTCCATGCATCAAAACCGACTACTTTCTGTTCAAGCGGATGATACGGACTCGTAGAACTATTCACGTGTAGTAGTTGAACAGTGGACGCAGAGGTCTCCCCGACCAAGCTCCAATTTAACAGAGTACCTAGCTGAGGTGGTCTCTGCTGGTTGCGGACGATCCTTGTTCAGGAAGCCCTTTGACCCATTCAAAGTTATTAATTCTTAGTAAAAAGTTTACACAAAGTACACAACTAGATAACACGGAAATATTTGCAGAAAACTTCGGAAACCTTCACTATTTTTTTTTACTGATTTTTATTCTGGCTTCTGAAACTCCATCGCATATAGCAAGAAGTCGGACACATTGTTTCATAGCTAACACACGAATGATCTAGATACGTATGGACCAAATAACTTTTGTACACTAACATCCGTCTTCGATACTAACTTTAACATCATAATTTTCATCTTCCTATTCCGTAGGATCGAGTGTAGTTTTAATGCTCATGGATCCTTTTTCTCCTACCAAGAAATACCCTTATTTAAAACGTATATATTATAGTAAACAGTAGATAACAAACCAAAATCTGCGTATCCGTCTGTCACCTGACCCATACTTTGTGAAGCGGCCGTTATTACCATGAATATTTCTAAGGCTCCAGACACGAATAGTGTCCGTAACAATTTCTGAGGACGAGTCTCATGTAAACGAGAGATTTTCCAATTGTATTTGTGAAAATCTTGTGTACAACGTTCATGGGACTTCTAATTTGTCTGGTCAAGTTCATAATACACTTACACAGTATTCCTGAATGTCTGCGCTCCTCTTCCGAGTATTTCAAACGTATATGTTGATGACTCCAGGACTATGAGCAGTGCACCTTGAGGGTTTGTTATAGTGAGTGAAATTCCCCGTTTAAGTCCTTTTCAAAAACAGAAATTTGCATTTTCTCATATTACAACTAACCTGTTAGAATGCATACAGTCAAAAATGGTTTACAGTTTTTTTGCAACAACTAATCATACCGGTTGCATGTGATCCGGTTGACAAACCTCATTTTCTCTGGCTAATCAAACTGATTCGACCCAATAGAGCAAAGGCTCGATAAAACTTCTGATTGCCATGATAGAGGAGCACGCAGAAGCATATTACAAATTAGCGGATGCGATTTTCTAATGTCACACAGACACCATTTAGTTATACAAGTGGTGTTCAGGCTTATGCCAACAATATCTTCCTGTCAAGGCCATGCACCGACTTGTCTCAGACACTCTTATGTTATTGAGTTTGCGATGATGCTTACGTCCCTGCATGAGCACAATAAACTCGATGTATTTGTGTACATGTTCCAACGTAAAATGTAAATCATTTCATGCATCGTCCTGTAAGCAGTGTGGGACATTACCTTTGTAACATAACGAATGTAAGCGAACTCTGTCTGTTGATAGTAAACACTGTTAGGCTTAATGTCTCACGAAGTGGAAAAACTTAAGGTGGAAACTCTAGGGAGGGTGGTCCTTGTTCGGAAGAAACTTTTAAGAGGTTCACTGTATAGTGCCCGCCAAAAGAACGTTCTCTCACTGGAACTTGGGCAACACTAGTATTACCCAATTACTCATTGGTAGGTAGTAATTACCTTCACAAACTCTGCCTTCACTTGTACAATTTCAGAAATTCATTGTTGAAATCATGATGCTTTTTCGATTCACTGTGACAGAATGAATACCACGCAACTATTTTGCTGAGTATGTGGAACGTATAGAGAAAGTCATTTTAATTTTCCGATTATCCTCTTCGGCAACGGCCTTTCTGGGTTTACCAACATAGTGAAGTTGCCGACATGAAACATTTTACGTTATGTGACAAAAAGTGGTCCATCTTGATTGCATATGACAACCATTTAAAATGCAATGTCACCATAACATTTAAAGTAGTGTGTAACACATTCAGTGTCGCTTTAGTTGTTCATTATAAATGTGATTAGCTCTTTCGGTGGAGTACGTCTTTAGTCCGGTTTTGTCAGGGTAGCTTGACCACTTACTAATGAAAATGCTAGTGTTGTGAGCCACGAACACGGATGGCGCAAGGGTTATTTATTCAAGAAAGCAACACATGGGTTAAGCGCTTAAACAGGACAACAAACAAAAACACTCATTTGCATACGGTACTCGACCCAGACCGTTTGGGTTGCTACATATGTCAATGCTCAGTTCCTTTAAGTAGCAAAGATCATTTTGTGCGATGCTGCACTCCAGTGTTTCTTCCTGCATTTTTCCTGCGAATACTTCAATGTCAAAATGCATGTTTTTGTCCCGCTACTGAATAACAGTCGTGTGAGTAGTATATTACGACCGCTCATCGTCATTACACTAGTACATTGGGGATTCAGTGGGAAGATCACCCACTTGAATCGTGTCCGAGGTTTGCCAACTGATAGTTTTCTCCTTGGTATGGTTTGCCCCTTGTTTGATCACTGAAAGGTTGTTCAATCAGCACTAGATCGACCATGAGAAGTCATTGAGCTCATGGTTGAAAAGCAAAGACACTGGACGAAAGGATAAGTGATAACTGTCAGACGATGAACTTATACTGATGAGCGCCATCCTCCTCCCTCTCATCATCTAGATAATAATAGTAATAATCAATAACAATAATAACCATGTCAACAGTGGCTACTTCAAATCATGTGATCCATGAGTGTTCAGCCAATGGGTGCAACGTTTGATATGTTATAGTTTGCGAATTAAAGCATGACTATCTCAAACGGACTAGCTGTAAGCTATTCTACCTTTTTGACAACAATTTTTTGTTGAGTTTCTGTTATAAAACGAAAGTGTGTAATAGAGGAAAAATGTTATTTTATCTGTACAAATCAATATGGTATCAGTATATTGCTTGATATTGATGAACAGTTCATCAGGAAAGATCAACTAACGACCAATTTTAAAACTTATTGTAAGCATCAAAGAAAACAAACACGGGGATAATGAGATACTTAAGCATACGATGCACAATCATATCATCGGCTAGAAACGCTACGAACACAAATGAGAAACAAAAAGTAGTTGTATACATTCAGTAATGGGTAGTACTGTAAAGTGAGGATGAGTTCTTAATCTTTCCAAGCGACGACTGTAAATGAAGCACGTTTGAAGGTAAACAAGATTTTAACTATCTGTTTTGACCAAGAGATATACTGTGTGTTTAACTATCCACGAGCGCTCATCTTATTCGGACGTTAGTCTGCTGGCTTCTCTTGCTGAAGTGTGACCAGATTAATGGAAGATTATTCTAGCCATTCATAGAGAACGTAACAAACAGTATGATAAGTTTATCGTTAGGTGATAAATTCCAAGTTATTTCACTATTTACTTTAGTTCTTTTGTTACTATCTCAATTGTATGCCACAAGAAAATCATTAGCATATTTTGGCACAGAAACAGGGATTGCTGGGGGTTCTTTTGCACTAACTAAAAGATAGAGGGGGGGGGGAATGGCGCCATTGTAAGTGTTTGGAACGCACAATGTGTCACAAACTTTAAGTGTAGAGTATTGAAAACGTCGTAAGAATTAGTCTTCCATTAATCATGGATACTTTGGTAACAGTTTATTTTGTATGCCGAAATAATGTTACCTTACTGCAGTTCATCATCCGACAGGAATTGCTGTAGTCAGGAGGTCAGCATAGTCCAATCCTGTCAGATCAGTCTAGTGAATTAGCGCAGCAGGCAAATGAATCCTTTATCGATCAGGTGACTTAATTGGTGAGTTTGAATAGGTGGCTAATTTGACGTCATGGACCCAGACACGATAACATACTAGGATGGACAAATGTAGTGAAAACTCGGTCTGTGTTTATTAGGTTCCTTCCCAGAACATGATTGTTTGGCTTCATCCGGTTCGGATTTGTTTGTAACAACGACCGAAGCCAAAGGACGCGTGCGCTTAACCATCACCGCAAGTGGCTTGCGCTGTATCATTTGCGGTTCTACTCTCACACGTATCCGGTGTAAACTCGAAGGAATAAGATCGGTAGATGTGTGAGTGAGGCCTTTATGTCCAGCCGGCCAATACTTTTCAGAACAGAGGTAACAGCCACACGCTACACCAGAAAAGGTGCACTTTAATGACAACATTTACTCAGCAAAAATCAAAGCTCTGTTTGAATGTTGTAGTCTTCTTGGGTTTTCGAACATACACAACACTAGGATCATGATGAAACCAATCTAGTTACCAATGTCTGGGGGAGGCCACAGCATTCTTGATTGAGCCTCCTAACATCACTACTGTTTCAATTAGATAGCCAATTTCGATAAGTCATCTAGTTTCGAAATGAACTTCGTTCATCCGGATTCTTTAGAAAACCATAGGATGACATGGGAAGGATTTGTGTACGGGATTGAACAAAGAACATAGTCACCTGTCGATAGTAATTTCAAATTCGACTGAAACCACAACAACAATTTGTCATTGCCAGGTGGTGGCCTTATCAACCAGCACGTCATGTGTGTGTAAGTGATTTCTGTACCGTGTTCACACCCAGTCAATTGGTAAGTTGGTTAACGCGTTCGAATGGTCGTGGCACGCACATATGACCGAAGCAACTCACACATGCTGGAAAAAAACATTTCATCTGAGCTCGTTTTGTGTAACCAGCCTGACCGTTCGGCGTGCGTGTAGGGAATTGTCCCCGTTACATGATTGTATGGTGTGTATGTGTGTGTGCGTCATTAAGCGCGAGTTGATACACAGGTCTACAGACAAGCAAACATGTTACTGTCCCCACAACTTGGTAAGTCACTGATGCAAAACGGGGCTGCTGTTGTCGCTGTGAGGCATGGGGATAAAGAGGAAACGATGCATCCAGGAACAGATACAATTTGCAATCTGTCACTCCTCATTTGGCTTGTTAATACTCGCTAATCAACACGTCAGGCTATCTTAAACACCCGACCGCACACCCACATCCACATGCACAATGGGTACAATCGATCATACAACCTCCACCTGGTTCGTACACACACACACACACACACACACACACAGCTACAATACATAACAGACATAGACAACATAATCTGTCGATCAAGTTACCCTCAGGGTGATGATTATGTGGTCCGATTATTATACGCAAATACACGCACGCTCGCGGGCACGTTCGCATGGACATGAGCATGCATGCATGCATGAAGTATGGATGCATGTTCTCAAGTTTGACCCACCGCAGCAATTCTCTTTTGTATGTGGTCCTGTGCCTATAGCAAACAAGCTCACACATCATGTCACAGACACAAATGGGAGCTGTGGCAGATGGTGTCCGCGACTGTTGTCACCTGACCAACTGTAGGCGACCTCATTCATCCTGTCCTCACACGCTCAATGGCAAAGATTTCTCGCTTTGACAGTCCAGGCTTTATTACAGACAACAAGAGAGAGAATGAACGACAAATGGAGGCCTACACCCTTCACTCGACGATAATTTACTTGCTCATGTGCACCAATAAGGATGTGTATATGTGTTAACGTTCACACAGCCCTCAGTTCAAGTTTAACTCCAACAGTCTATAGAGGATGACACGTTCACGAACACACTTTATCAACACATGGTTGTGTGTAGATTCGTGTATGTCTCAACTTTTTCGTCAGGTTGGGTAATCTAGCCCACCTAACCCTTGTTTCCATCCGCACACGATGGAGGTGACATGCGTCAAGTGTATGTAACTAAGATAAGGTTGATCGTCACCGTGACAACTTGATAATGTGATCTGGGCTTGACTATTTAAACCATTAGGTGAGCTCATAATGATAGAGGTCACTGGTCGGATTCCCACAAGTTCCGGTGATGGACTGGGTCAGTGAGGATAGGCATATTTTAATTGGATAACTACATAGTAGACAGAGTTGAGCAACGGTTCAGCATTGAGATTGATAATCCAGTTGGTCAGACAAGAACCCATCAACTTTATAGGGGAATACAGTGGCCCACAAACATTTTCGCACAGAAGAAGATGGATGAGACTTCAAGACAACATTTTGAAATGCACTCAAGACCCTCAAGTATGATAAATCTAACGTTTAGGAAGTTATCTGCACTGTCCCAAATGGTAGAACGTGTCTTACTTAATATGAAAGGACAAAATTCAAAGTACTGGACGAAAACCCAATTGGTGATCCAGTGTTTGTCTATATAGGGGATTCACAAACACTCGATTTCAAACCACTCGGAAAATGGCACATAGTTCACCAGAATAATCACTCACCGACATAGACGTTACATAGTTTATAGTGCTGACTACATCCGAACGGGCTTTGGGTCACCACAGACACCCAACAAACAGATGAGGTAGCCTAAGGATACTCTTGTTGATTGCCAGATTATTCTGTCGTGATTTGAAGAACCATATTATCAGGGAGGTTTTGGAGATAACGAGGGTGTATCGAGCTACTGGAACAACTGTGGCTGCTCCGAAATATTCACCAGACAACACACCAGCTACTAACTCTAACTTTGTACTTCGATCCGTTAATACGCGAGCTTGATTCCTGAGTCAAAGACTCCCGATGAGGTGTGCAATTCACCCTTTTTCCCGATCAGGACAAAGGAATTGTATCACGGACTTTCTACACATTACGTTATCAAAAATTGACCGAATTAATACGTCGCTTACTATCACGCATTGCTGTAGATAGACAAGACCAGGCGTTAGGGCAACGACATAATCCTGAAACCGTATTTTCTCTCACATTCTGTTCCTGTGACTCGGTTATTCGGTTGTTCAAGATTTGATACATTACACTTCTCTTCGTGTGATACACACACGCGATCAGAACACCCTGTCAGTACAGGCACTCGTATGTGCCTGACTTTGCATGAGGACCCTTTTGGATTGAGGTCTTCCGTTCTCTCTTTGTTCATTCTCGTCCGCGTGATTGATAGACATCCATCCTTCTTGCTGAGTCAGCTTGGACAGGAGGTAGGCAGTTAACAGTCACGATTGCCTCTCTTTATATTTTGGGGAGTGGACCAACCCATTTTGAGGTTGTGTGGGTAAAATAAGGAAACCGGGATCGATTCGAGCAAATAACTGAATTGCTAAATGACTGATTGACTAACTGACTGACCCACTGACTGATGGCCTGATTTGCTGACTGAACGAATGAATGACCCCCAGGAATTCCGGGTGGTCTAGTTTACTTGTCACTTGCCTTCCATCGAATGTGATGTGACTGTTGGTGGGAGTTGAAGTCGAATGGCGATCGTGAGCTGTCTTGTTCTTTCCCCATGACATTGTTCTGTCTCCAGCCGTGCTTCTTTCATCCACTTCACTCC
>JTDE01000479.1:229757-241901 GCA_014338405.1 Paragonimus skrjabini miyazakii
CTATTAGACACATGTACCACAGTGAGTATGGGGATGATTGGGACTATAGAATAGCAGACGGATTGGTTGGTATAGTGGGTCCTCCAAGTTGAAAAACTTGATGCTTTTGAGTTCATCATTGATCCAACCGAGTGGTCGAGACAGCAACTGTACTGAGTGTGTCCGCCTGTGAATCGGACTGTGGGTCGAGTTATATACCGGTGACATCCGAGTGACAGGTGTCAGCTAGCTGTCATTGGGTTTTCCGCAAAGCTCTTGGCCGTTTGACGGACGGTCACCGAGGCCGCCAGAGTTAGAAGAAACAGTTGCGTGTTGTATGTAACCTCTTGGAGGTATGTAAATGTATCAACATATACACAGATCCTAGTGTTCGTGTTGTCCACGTATCCTGTTCGTTTGGAAAGCCAACATTTTGACTTTCGACTTGAGGGTACGACTAACTGATCGTGGTTGTTTTTATATGGCATGACAAATTATGTAACCGAGATCATATTAAGTATCTATAAGTAGCGATTTCCTGAAAACTGTTCTCAAGTTTCGATTATAAAAGGTAAGATCATTGGCTTTCGAGTCACGAACCACTGAACCCAATATAAGTGTTCGTAGTGTTCACTCTTTTCTACGTACATTTTGCTATAAAACCAAACAGACATCGAATCTTGTTCTGCTCAGCTTTCACCACCCTTTTCTCTGTAGGCTTGATACGATTGTCCCATATTAACGCCGCGCATGACCTTGAGAGAAGGACATTTATACGCTAAGATCAATTCTGAATGTTTGACAAGCTGCTGGAATGCTAACGGATAGTCAGTCATGTTGTGTAGTTACCAGAATCATGGTGATATCGAGTTGATTCTGTTCGATGTGACGAAAGCCACTTGATTCCAACAGTGATGCCTGTCTGACGAAGTACTTCCATCAGAAATACTTGCAAAAGATTATTGTTCGAAAATGCCTCAATGACTTTCAGCATATGTTCAAACCGTCAGCCCACGTTTGTGTATTAATACTGCTCGTAAACACACTGATACTCTTGTACAGTGGAAAAGTACGAACTGATTAGGCTGTCTTTCACATTGGAACTTTCGAGCAACGTCTTGTGAATTTTGGTAGATTTCACTGCGAAATTTGAAGGTCTAATATCCCACCTCCTGTGGGCCACATTCTGAACTCTTGGAGAGGAGATGGACTGGTTCTACTAAGTAACGTATTTAACGGTGATCGACATATGAACGCTTTCCATCAACTTCACTCAATGATAATCTTCCAACTGTATGACCGGATGCTTCAAGATGATCATATTTTTGCTTACTCTGTAGCCTGATGTTGATGTGCAAGAACTGTCATGAGCGAAGTTGTTGGGATCATCCAGAGGGACCAACCATCAAGGAAATCCATTTTTGAAAGATTACATAGAAATACGAACATTTAAGCTTGAAATAGTTGTTTGTCTAAGCATCTGTACACATTTACACGCAGGAATGCGTGCAAAATAGTTACCAATAGACTTTGAACAACAGTAGCCTGAATCCAAATTCATATTTGCTAATAGAATAGTCCTTTTCGTTTCCTTTTAGACTTGAAGCATATCTTCTTTGTATACTGTTGTTTAGAAAGTACATAAATTTATGATGAACTTTTGCATGATTCTTATCATCAATGAATATACCACATCGTATTATTGTGTTGTTAATAATCGGAGTGAAATCATTTTGATCAACTCATTAGGTTACAGGGTATACATATTCATATCTATTCTGCTCGTTCAATGTCTATTTGTATTAGGATACAGTCATCTGTATAGTTAATACATTGGTTTTCTTTCCCGATTTTGATTTATAGGCTGTGAACTATCCAGAAGTGGAACTTCACCTGAAAAGGACCATACAGATGGCAGACTAACGCCAATTGTGAACGAAGCTAAACTTCATATCCGTGGCAATCAGATAGGGGATCGAAGTAACAGTAGCAGTGGTAGCAGTAATATTTCACCTAATTCGTCTGGCTTGGAAAATCGTCGCAGTGGAGTACAATTTTCTAGTTCCCAGCGTAATTTGCACGAGTCCAATCCTAGCCGAAATTCTGCGTTTGGTGAACTGAACGTTACCGAGTCCGATACCGGCTGCGTAACGAATAGTTCTTCCAGCCAAGGGTCAAACAATGTTGTTGGTCCTGGCGGCCTATTTAGTATTCGTCGTGCTGTCGGTTTGTCTAGAACCAATCTACCATTTCCTGCAAGAAAGCGACTGTTCGGTTGGTTAGTCGATCATCTCAGAGAGCCATATCCATCGGAGGAGGAGAAGATGATGCTTGCCATGGAGACAGGTCTGTCAAGAACTACCGTTAACAATTGGTTCATTAACGCTCGACGTCGTTATGTGAAACCTCTGATGCAAGGTCGTTTGGTTTTACAATCTGGTGTGTTTAAAACGGTATCCAGTGAGAATTGTACACCGATTTCGCCTCCTTCACCAAATGCCGCCACTACTGTCTATGGGACAACACAGGCTCCCACCACGAATGTCGCCTCGTCACTGTCAGCCGTGACAAAAACAAATATGGTCCACAGTCCGTTATCGGAAAATGCGTTAAATATGATCCGTGACAGACCGGGATCAAGACGCGGAATCGGAAACTTATCCCAATTTCCTGTCCCTTTTAGCTCCACAGTGTTTTCATCGAACGCAAACTTATCCACCTCACCTCTCATGTGTGACAGTTCCTCACTGAATTCCAGTGTGGCAGCTGCTGTGGCAGCCTCACCATTCGGGTCCAGCCTATTCCAACCGCCCGTGTCCTTGAACACTAGCATGAATGGACCCAAACCGGGACCATCAGATGCATTGTCAGCTATGGCCGTTGCAGCTGCAGCTGCAGCAGCTTTCGCCCGTGCAGGAATTACCACTTCTCATGGGAGTGCTGACCCGAGTACTGTTTTCTCGTCCGCGTTCAACACAGTTCTCGGATCCAACACGTCCCCACCCAGCATGTCTCAACAACAGCATCAACAACAACACAGTTCTTCGCAAGTGGACCTACACAGCTTGGAGGCTAGCACACTGATAACCAAAAGTCTCTTATGCGGTACCAAGCCGGAGAAAATATCCGGTGATTGACGCAACTTTGCGACTGCACGGAAAATTCCTACCATTTTCAATCTTGTATGGCGCATGTGTTTTGCTGTACTGTGTTGTGTACAATATACATGTATATTGGTCGCTTTTACTAAAACTAACGTTACCTTGTGAATGTACAAGACGCTTTGAGTTGACGCAAGTCTATCATCACCCTGATGCAAAACACGCACACATGAGTGCATGCGACAAACCGTCCATGTTTTCATCTTCATCGGAAACGGTATTTTTTTCGAACATGGTTTTGTGTACAGTACACACACTCTCGATTAAGAGTACACACACACACACACACACACAAACATGATTGCACAAACTGATACTTGTGTATCAGCACTGTTCTCCCACGGTTTGTCTAGGATCCCCATCAATACACCATCAGCCGTTGTTGAGGTGATGATGTGACCCATGCACACATCTTTCGGCTGCTCACCGTCACACACACGTTATTTCTGCTCTCCGTTCGCCTTTTCACAATGATTGTTTACTTCTTTTTTGTCGTTTTGTCTTGCTTTGTTTTGCTTTGTCCTCTCTCTCTCAGCATTCACTATGACTTCGGTTTGAGTAGGTTCTTCTTGTTGTTTGATCAAAAGCTTGAATCACTTATTCAGTCTGCTGATGCACAAACCCACTCCCTGCGGTAGCGGCCCCGCAACACACGTAATAGCTGACACAAATGAAGACATAAATAAGCACACTGCACCCACTCCACTTACTCAAACACAGTTAAGATACGTTTTTGAACAAATACGCGCACATCATGTTTTGTGTGCCTGTAAAGCGGGCAACCCTTTCACCGTGCCCCAACTGACACACACACACACACACACACATTGGCAACAGCATGTCTTTTTGATCCTACATTTTTTGGAAAAACAGATTGTTGAAATGAGCAACTTTTTCTTGATTCATGGGCTATTTTCATTGTCAGGAGAGAGTGGATAACGGTTGTCACATTTTGACATGAGATACAAGAAGATGGGACTGAACTGAAGAGACCATATCTGTAGACAGGCTTGTGAAGAGGTTGATGATGGCGTCAATTAGGAATTGATCGGTTGACGGCTGCTTGCCCAGAACACGAGTGTCAGATTTACAAATGATCTTTCGGATCGAAAATCGCCATGAAAATGAGTACAATTGACTGCACTGAATCGCGCGCGAAACGAAAGAGGCTGACTGAAAAAGTCTACGGGGGTGCGAAAGCGACTACCAGTTGTGAGTGTTGTTTGATTACTACTATGCAAGACCCCCTTACTAACTAACAGTACTCATGTTACCGACGAGTAGTAGATGATTTGGCTTATATAAGTTGCGACAGCTGCGATCACTTATGAGTGATGTTCAGCTTATAAGTACTCATGTTACTGCTCAACACATTTGACGGCTTCTGTGATTTCAACTTGAAGTAGACTCTAAATCGTGCGGCCATCGATTGGAGTTAACATGTCTTCTCTCGAGGCGACTGGATAACCTGAGCACTACTCGAAATTAAACGTCGCTGAATGTTTGCATATGATGGTTCAATCGTACCTAGTGTGAGGCAATAGCGCAGTGGTCAGCATGACTGCCCCATAGAAGCCTAACCCCGGCCGCGGCAGGGATATGCACTACTGACTGGCTCTGATGAGACCAAGCCTCGAGTATAGTGCTTTAATCGAAAAGGTTTAGATGAAATGTGAAAACTGAGGTCACTTTTGAGGGGGTGTTAAATTTAAATCGATCAAAATCTCCTACTATGTAGCAATAAACCATGATGAGTTGCTAACCCATTAGCTTACGCTTTGCTAGACACGTTAAGTTTTATAGTTCTTGTCACTGGCTTTTCGTTAGACGTTCCTTTTGACAGACGTATCTGAGTGCTGCTACTGATGAGTGCAGACACTGGATGGAATACGGGTTCCCGAATCTCGAAGAAGGTCACCCGGTTTCAATTTTAACACCTCTGGCTCTTCGACATTTACTAAACCGTTTGGAATGAATGTGACCGAATTATCAGGTAATAGCATCAGTTACCTTCGACGAGATGATTTGAGGATTCTGGCCTTACGGAAAAGCAAAATACACCGGAGATACCGACTGTAACCCAGTTTGACAGTAAATGGAATTCTCCAAGCGCCACTGAAGCTTTACCAGCGCGTTCAGTTGATGAAACAACATTTGTTTCCGAGGTTAGGTCATTCCTTTGATTTGTGCGGATTCCACCGCACTGCAATCCATCAGTTCAGTCGACGATGGCTTTGGTTTCTCAAAGACGTATCGTGTACGATCTTCCAAGAAGACGTTGAGCAACGCGTAGCAATAAACCAACGATCCCAATTAGTCAAAACAAGATTGGTTCACAATGCCACGGTACTATTGAACAAATTATCAAAGTTAATAATTAGACAACCCCAACAGTTTCGATCGACAGATCGTTTCCGGGAGATAATTACAATTTGATGCCAAATAGGCTAAAGATGAACTCTAGGCACATAATATGACATTCATACTCAACAGTGTTCTTTCGGGCAGTCAACAGGTTCAAACACAACAGGGATGAGCCAAGCTCCAAAAAGGTGATGCACGCATCACTCAAGCAAAGTACAAAAAGCGACAAGTGGCTATTCACACAACTGTCAATTGAGGCGATAAAACCAAAACATCTAGGTCGAGGCCAATTAACGGTCAGAAACAGGGGCGGTCGAATATACCGGGATAAACGTTTTGGAAGAATATGGTTGGGTCGGATTTTCACATGACTGAACTTCGAACTTCGATACATATCGGTCAGCCACAGCAACAAACCGAAGCGCATCGAGGAGCTTCAAAGAAGCAATACCTTTGGTTTGTTATGACATAGTTTCTAAGTCTAACCACCTGTTCACAAATGACTTGAAAATCGAACAGGCAGGTAAGCTACTTTTCGCTTGAAAATGAGTGGATTGAGAGAAGGAGAGGGCGAAAACATTCGTGTTTCTAATGGCATCTGTTCATCCGAACAATTCACAATCATATCAGACTCTTCCGCCTTCGACTTAATAATGTGTTATTAAATTTTTGTCGGAACCCATGGAAATGGGGTTAGTCCATAACCTACTCACATGAGAGAGGCTGTAGCCAGATACTTGTAGTCACTCTCGGAGTTGGGGCATATGTATGTAGGTGATGGAGGTGTCGTTTGAGTGACGGAACTAGAGGCCGGAAAGTAATAGTTATGTGCCACAGCCCCACCGGAAGTCGACTTATAGTACTCATGGGAGTATGATCAGTCAGATGAACAAATCGATCCCAAGTGGACCGAAAAACTAGAGATGTCTCAGCAGATAGAGACAAATTTTAGAGGGAAACGCGGTGTGGTGAATCATTTCAGTAAATTTGCAACGTCTCAACCAAAAAAAGTGGAAGACAAAGCGACGCTGTCGATTTTCTTGAAAAATCTCGACAAGCCTGCATAATACTACCCAGAAACTTTTATGCTGCGGTTAATCCAGAGACAAGTAAGCATAAGATTACAGTCTTATGGAACAACGGAACAGGCATACTGAAAGTACGCAGTCAGCCAGAGCGATCCCACGAGGGTAAAGTCACAATCTGATAATTAACCATGAGTATGAATGCGATTCGAACGGAAAACTTATGTTTTATTAAAACGGTTCTCAATCATTGTACCACACTAAAAGCAGTCTGCAATCTTATGACTTCAGTGCAGGGTTACCTGGACTGTCAACATGCGCTTCTAATTAACGGTATCAATGGTCGCAATGCTCCCACGCTGACCAGCAGTAACTCCGTGCCTTGCTTAACAGTGCGGTCAAGACTGTATAGACTATGAACACGTTATCGTCTAGCTACCTTGAGTCTTTATGTAACTCTCTACGGCCTCATCGACTATATGTAAGTACGGAAAAAATCTCGTGTTCACAAACGGTGTGCGATTCAATCGGTTCACATTTCTTTTCAATTAGTTCAGTTATCGATAGCAAATTTGGCAACTTCCTAAGTGAACATCAACGGAGTGTGGTCTTGTTCACAAAATCAGTCCGAATGACATACAGACAGAAAAAACGAGAACAACAATAAAGCACCGAAGGTTCATGCGAATCTGTCAAACGAATATACAAGGTCTCTGAATTGTAAAATAGAATCGAGCCCACATATGTGTTTAGAACATGCCTATCATCCAACAGCGTCACAGGTCACAAAGGATAGTAACCACATCACATGCTTTCTTCACATTTCTACACATATTCTAGGCTGTTGGGGGTGACACTAAGCAGCCAACTGATTCCAGGGCCTACTTGAGATCAAAAAAGAGGAACCTGTCCACCGACAGTCTATACTTTTTTCCATACTGGTTTCTCTTTTAGGCATAAGAATTTATCTTTCGTGTAAAAGCCTTTCGTTTTAGTGCAGTAGAATTTCTCCATTGTATTTTCAGGCTGTGGAAGTGGCTTATGATTGGTCTAATGGACTCATAGTTTGCGGCCTTTTGGATTACGACTGCACGCATTGGCTGCTGCTCTAGGACAATGTCCGAGAGACCACTTGAGTTGTGAAGGCCGTCATGTTGTCCAATCGGGATATAGAGTCCAGACTAAATGGGGCAGAGAGCACAAGCCAAGGATTGGATCACATGACGGCCTTCACAACTCAAGTGGTCTCTCGGACATTGTCCTAGAGCAGCAGCCAATGCGTGCAGTCGTAATCCAAAAGGCCGCAAACTATGAGTCCATTAGACCAATCATAAGCCACTTCCACAGCCTGAAAATACAATGGAGAAATTCTACTGCACTAAAACGAAAGGCTTTTACACGAAAGATAAATTCTTATGCCTAAAAGAGAAACCAGTATGGAAAAAGGTATAGTAAACAAGTGGGTATGCGCTAAACCCTCGTCCAAAATCAATTTAAAACGCCTTTCCTGAAGAGAAGTCAAAACGTAGTCCCAACAAGCATCGAACTAAAGAACGTAGTGGGGTTTGGAAACAAACCATATATTTTCAACAGTGTTTGGAAATATGATAAGTAGTTAACTCTAGCCTAGTCTGGGACCAACGGCAGCAACCAGTAGGAGAAAGAAAAGAAGCGCGAGGTGGGCTACAACCCACTCGGCGCCACTCAAAAGTGCGCAAAGCGAAAAATGTGGGGAAACTTCGACTGCGTTAAACAACGCTCGAAAAGGTCCGGGTTAAATGGCCTGGAAGATTGGAACAGTAGATGAGTCGTTAAGAAAGGGTAAACATTCGATGCATGCAATTAACTGCACGACTGAAGAAAGTGGCAGTGAGTTCATATCAGGCTGCTTATAGCAGGCATACACAGAATCGTGCGTACAGAACAAAAAAGCGGGAAAACAAGGTTGCAGCCGGGATCCTTAGAGGAGCCACACGATCGCTGGTCACTACAACATTGTTTCACCTGTTTCAGGTAGACCAAACGTTAACTGTCGAACAGTAATGGACCAGGAAACTGAATGTCAAAAGATCCAGGTGACTAGAAACAATCCTTCTCTCGTTGTCGAGATTGGTCCTAGGAAAACACAGATTAATGATACTCACATTTCATTTTATGTTGTCTCTGCGTTCTCCTATTTATTCACCGAATACACTATTTTCTACATTTCGGTGAACAACGTCTCAACAGCTGTAACGGATTCGCATCACTCGTCAACCCATCCCTTCCGTGTAGAGTTAGTTACAACAATTTCATTCCATTCTGTTGATGTTAGGACATCGACCCGAAGGAAACTCATAAAAGCAGTATGTTTACCGTTTGACCTGCAGTCGTAGCCTACCGGGTGTGCATTTCCATGTTCAAAGTAGAATTCTAATGCCCTATTATTTCTGTTTAAGTTTTTGCGGGCTTCTGTCCATTTGGCATATACAATTTACTGTCGAATTTTATCTGTTAGTTCTTCCCCAGTTCGAAAGATTTACCTTTTGTTGATTCGAACAAGACACTTTGTTCAATATAAGATAACGGAAGTCCTGGCATTTTCTCAATATATTCAGATAGTGTGTGTCGTGCAGGAAGTGGAAACGTACCTAGACAGTGTAAGTTATTGTTTGCACAATGACAACAAAAATAACTCTTCATATAAAAAGTTTCAACAAACAATGGATCACATATAAGCACGACTGAAATCCTAGGTGGTGACTCTGTCAATCGTGTTGTCTCACTACCATGATGACTTTGGTATTCATTGTTCACATGACCCAACATTCACACTGACAGATGTAAACGGAATCGTTGTTTTGTTAGGATAGTAATGTTTTATAACATACACCTTCGTTTTTTAGTAATATAGTGCATATATTCTGGAACCAAAGGGAAGGTTTCAACGCCAGGAAGGCGAGGGAGCAGAAACAAATATTAGAACCGTGTGTATGCACTATAGAGGACGTGATACCAAGGGGAACTAAAATACATTGCTGCCCAATGTGTGCAGATACACGTCAGTCATATCACTAAGTGTACGCGTTCGTTGTTTTATGTTTTAACGTAACTTGTAAAGGATTCATTGCAGTACAAAACTTTGCAGGCCAAGTGTCTTTTGCGGTCACAACAGTACATCTTGGTGATATAACTTCTGTGCTCAGTAATGGCGTTTGTGGATTCCAGTGTGTACTGTTCGACTAATCCTGTCGAGGCACTCGATCCTCTAGATCATTTGGTGGACTTCACATGAGACACTGGTAACAGATTCGAAACGAGAAATTTTCGGGTTCTCTGTGAAGCTTCATAATTTAGCTGATAGTACAGATGTCGTGTGTAAATATGCCGTTTCTGTTGCTTATCTGAATCTCACCGAAACCCAAATTCTCACCATTAGATCCCTTCTAAATTAATTAGTCTGTCAACTTATTCAATAACAGTAGAATAGCAGCCGTACTCCAACACTGCTGACATGGCCACAGCTAAAGCAAGTAACTGATCAATTCGGCTGTTCGTATACATTCATCACAAGGATCAGCTAACTATTTATAAATACAGATTCGAATCAATTGTAGAGGGTTACTGATATGTGGAAGTTATTGAATCAGTGAAACGGAACAGTGATAAAGTTGGTCAGGAAGATTTTGGAAGCGCATACCAAACGGACTTGGATTACATAACGACTTTTGAATTCAGACAACTAACGCTTAATGTAAGAAACCGTCTACTCCCGAAGCGTATAACAACTACAAACGAATGTTCATGCGTTTGACCGAAGTTTCACAAATTATGTTGGATTCCGGTTTTGTATCCAGACGCTCAAGAAGCAAGCCATTTTGAACTGCTGTCTGTAAGAAGTAAATTCTTGATTGGTCACTATGGTTCTGTTTGTATAAGTAGTAATCATAAATAGGGACAAACTATTTAGACAAACAAATCGGGATTCCTTTTTTCAATATTTCAAGGAAAGACTTCCGTAGTTCACACATCCTTTATTAAGTGGAAAACCGGTTCCTCTGTGTGTTTGCGTTGGCAATCTAAGTGGATTTGGGAAAATCTATGTTATTAGTGTACACAAGTGACAACGGGTAGAAAGAATACAATGTCGTGAGGGTTCGGTTGTTACTCTTGACCACTGAAACGACTCAATTGTGTTAGCATGACGCCAATGCCAAGCTTCAATATGCTACGGCGATGGAACTGTTTAAAACGAAACACAGAATTTGTTTCTTCACTTAACCAGATATAAATCCAAACTTGGCCGTCCAACAGTACACGACTTGACCTCAGCGCTCTCAGAAGGGCACTGCAACAGCTTGAACTATTAGCCTTTTCACTTCATACCAATAAACGTATGGTAGATCGAGGTGAAAACATCGCACATCATAGAAAGCGATCTCTTAACCAACAGGAATATTTCTCTTGGTTTTTGTCAGGATTGTTAACCGTAAGCATATAAAACACAGATGGGGTCCTGCCGATAATTGACAGCGGATGAAAATCAGAAAGGATGTCTAGTACAAGACGATGCCGGTAAATAGAAGGTTTAAAGATGCTGGATGTTTAGAATCGGTAAGGTCCTTAAACTATGTGGAAAAAAATCAATAGGGTTAGGTAAACACCATAGCGATCCTGAGAACATTAATGAAAGTTTTACAAAATTTGATTGAAATCAGTGGATGAATAAGTAACTAGCAGTGCAATCAATGCAAACTACTCATGTGCGGGGGGTTCCAGCTGAAGCATATTTGTTAGATATGAAACAAGTCGAAAATCCCTGAGATTATTTTGAATATATGGTTAAACACAAGAGTTCCTACATGATCTTGTTAGCTCCAAAGGTTATTGCACAGTAGACAGATAAGTTATGTTTACACAGCCATCAAAATTATGATAAAGATCGTAAGTGACATTAGTATTGTCATCATCATCATCATCATAGACAGCAATACATCAGTGGTTCACACTGATGCTTAACTGCCACACAACCATGAAGAAGAAGAAACAAACCCTGTTTAGGAAAAGTGTAAAAAAGGGAGAGGGTAGGGGACCTAACCACTAAAAATAGCTACGTCTACATTCAAACATACAACATCAGGGCACCTACACCTTGCAAACAAACAACCGTGCTGTAAGTGAAAGTAAGGCGTCATCAGCAAGAAAGCATCCTTGCGGCTTTCACTGCCCCGCATAATTAAGTGCACTCACTTCACAGACAACTGGGACAAACAACGACAACATTCACGCCACTGAGGTCAGTTAGCCGCCATCCCACCTAAAGTTTCAAGCCACCGACTCTGTGAGTCGCGAGGGCTCCAGCCCGGGGGACGAACCCGATCTACAGTGACCAACCCTTCGTGAACGACTTCATTTGTATACGTCAGGTCATCACCTGTCCACCTCGCACCTTACGCCAATCGGCCGCAGCGTCGGCAAACAGTGCTCGGTGTGGCAAGCGATTAGCTGGCATCCATAGTACATGACCTAACCATCTAAATCTGTGCAAATGTAAGGACTGAACGAAATAACTCGTTTGACAATCACTGCCAAACACCCGCTTTCTAACCTCCTCGCTGCTTATTCGTTGGTGCCAC
>JTDE01000480.1:15465-32957 GCA_014338405.1 Paragonimus skrjabini miyazakii
CCATCATTATTCGAATTATTTGATGTTATCCCAAACCTGTCACGTAAACAAGACTTAGCCTTACCATGGCGGTCGACCTGGACATTCATACCTCTGGTCAGAATGACTATGTCAAAACCATATATCGACCAAAGAAGGGCGGCCGATTCCGAACAAAATGCATACTTGACACCGGCGTCACAACAGTCATTTGGAACATAAGCAGACAACGAAACTTTTCTGAAAAGTTTGTGTCTAGAGCTGTCCTTAGTAGAATTCGCAAGTTTACTGTTGATAGAAATGCAATTTACTAATGCCGCTGCGATTATCTTGCTGAAGACAAAAATCTACTCCAGCCTGACAGATAGTGGTGGCCGAAGTCTGTAATAAGTACCGAGTAGACAGTGCGGTTGTTGTTAGTTCCATAGGTTGACTGCTGTCATGAATTCTAGTCTACCAGATGCAGCAGACGTCAACATTTAACGAGTGTAACGTGCGTGCAGGAGCAGCTTGCTGACCTATCTGTTTCAGATTGCGAATGTTAAAAGCACATATATTAAGCTGCATTCTAAGTCTGAGCAAGGAACGAAGGAGACCTGAGGCTGGATGGCAAGAGATGGGACTTACCGATACAGTGTGACTATGATTGGCTGTATCTGTTCTGGGACCTGCACAGTAATCATCAGAAATGGAGGTTGGCATGGGCCTGAGAGCCAAATTAGGAAGAACAAAGGATAAGGGGTCACCAGTGGCGTGTTTTTGCTTATTCACCCTGCTGTATACGGCAGACAAGGCTACCCGTTTTATACTGCGAGACGGCCGATGCAGTATGGAATAACTTGTGTTGTGACTATTCATGGTTGTGTGTGGGATCAGATGCTGCCAGGTCGCCCAGACCTAGACAGGAGAACAATTATGGTTTCCAACCAAAGCTTTTGGCTAAAAAGCCTGTGCCGCAAGGCGATGGGTGGGTGGTAGCCTATCAAACTGGTGCTTTTTCCGGAAAAGGATGCTAACCTTCTTCCAATCCTCAATCCGGAGGGTCATGGGACTGTAGTTTGTCAGACGGCTACCTACTGGCCTGTCTGGTATGACTGACTCTCTCGGTGTGGTCGTCACATTGCTCAGTTTAGCCCTGTGGGTCATCCGGGTGCACCAGCAGTCACTCCGCGTCAAGGTTCAGTCACGTTTTGACGGATTTTGATCATCTACGTTAAAGTGGCATTTGAGCATTCAAACGGCCTAGATAGCCAGTCGTGTGTTTCTTTTCGAACAGTCGGGCACGTGGTTTGCATAACTCTTTTGTCGTTGTCTTCTCAAAATGTTGGTGGTTGTGTTGTGTAATGTTGAATGAGACGGTGCTGTTGAGCAGCCACGGCCAAATTTAGTCGACTAATTCAGCAGTGAGACGACGCCTTGGGGCGTATTTTGCGGCAATGACGTCGTAAGGATGATTGTGCAGCGTGGCGACTTCTGTGGCGCGAAAGTCTCCATTTGTGTTGTGGTAGACTTTGAAGTATAAAGAAGATCTCGCTTGACCGGTCGCTTTATCTGTAACACCGGAGGATGAGCGTAAAACCTTTACTGTACGAATACATGCGTCCATTTTGTTCACCAAACACAGGTTGGATTGGTCAAAGGCAGTAGGAAGAGCTGGATCGAATTTCGGAACAATCAAGCATCGCATCAACTGCATCCAAATTTTGGACTTATCGTGAGGACACAACACTGCCAAAGTGCTGTTGAAACAACATCGACGAGTCAGCAGTATTCGTGCCGATGATTTGGGTTCGGGATTAAATCTATTGCACAACTGTTTTGATTTTGCGAGTTTGTGAACGACCTTTTACATATTGCTTAAAACGAAACCTTCGATTGTTGCCGCTGGTCTTTGCGTAGAATATACATCTACATACGGGTCACCTATATGGCTGGTTGTTTTGTTTGCTGCGACACTTACTAGCCGCTGTTTTGGTTTTGATCGCTATTAGATCCGGAATGTGGCAATGAAGGAATTTGACTAAAGACGATCTATAGTAATGTTTTCGTCAGTGTTAAAGCATCCAGCGCCACACTACCGTCCTTGTTGTTTCAGCCTTTCATAAGATATTCGCTATTAAGTGATTTTCGGACGATCTTTTGTGGTTATGACTCCCGATGATAGGTTTAGAAGCAAGAATATCCATATCTCTATCTTTCTAGACTAGAGTCGCAGCAATTCTGAAGTTGTTCGACCATATATTTGCTTTTGCAAGCACACCTTAATGTTTGCGAGAGGTCTTTATGTTAGAATGCCTTGTACTTGTATCAAGTTTCAAGAAGTTTGGCGTACTGGAGAATCTGTGAGCAAAATGTTGACTTCCTTCCTATGTCTGCTTTGCTTGCGACCCTGGGGAGTTTTCCATATTGTAAAGCAGTTGAAAGTCAGCGTCATGACTCATCAGTTTTCTTCTTGGTATCCACGACTGAGAGCCTACCCACTTGTCGCTCAGTTTGACATCGACCATTAATAAAGTACCCCAATAATGTTACAAGCACCTCATTCAGTAAAATGATTTTAATAAATGGTTACGTTGCTTAATGACTTTGTTTTCTTTTTCATGAAATTTTTCCTTGAAACATCCGTGAGTCTGGAGTGTCTCACTTGTTTTCTGACGTTTCACAATTGTGCGAGGTGTGACGTTTAGACAATATATTCTAGCATAAGGATGAAATGAATGATATCCTGAGTCGCAACATTGCTCACTAAGAGTTGTTTTTGAGTGTATATGCAGTTTGGAGTAATCAGTTACACTTTTGGAACGAGATTCAGGTTGGGCAGTTTCACTGTTTGCGTTTTGGGAGCCAAATAATTATGTACATGGTTTCTGTTTTGGTTTTAGCCTTGGCCACAGCAGCTATTCACTCACTGTGATAAAAGTTTTAAAAACTGTTAGACAATCGGTGTACATTGAGTGTTGTTCCTCCATAGTTGTTTGGTGGATATTTCTAGTAACGTCTAGTCGCTTTTACTGTTACTGAATTACCTGCTGATAGACGAGTGCCTGGATGATTCTTAGAAAGTGACTATTGGGCATACTGTGCACATCTTTCCGAAGTTAATCAGCTGCTGCTTTCCTTGAGTAGCTGATCCCCCATGGGGGGGCCAAAGGAGTAACTTTCCAGGGTTTACACCACTGGGTTTCCATTTCCCTCCCCCCAAACCGTTAGAATTCTAAGGTTAACTATCAGCTCCGGTGAATGTCTAAATCAACGTTACTTTAGGATTATACACCTTTCCTGAATTAGACGCTGCTGTACGGTCAAAATTACATACACTTTAAACAGTTCATTTGACCATTTCCCATATCCATGTTCATGTTGGACAAGATAACAAGCACGACTTTGACTAATGTGATGACGTCTGATCGTTTCGCAAAAAGCAGCTGGTCAGCTTGCTCATGGTTGTTGCAGTACGTTATGCACGACTTCCAAAACTTGGGTTGCTTGTACGTTTCAGTGCCGTGTGATCATGAGTGTTGTTTGTCACTACTATATGCGCGCACTTTTGAAAGCTCGCTCATCCAATTGGGTTTTATCATTTTTTTACGTATAAGCACTATAACGAAATTGTTGCAGTCTTGTTTCGATGAACCCGTTTCATACTAATTACGTATTGTTTATTTGGATTCAACTTGGAGGTTTGACAGGCGTGGCGCGAATACAATTGGCCTAGTTATGCAAACGCAGTTTCTCCATTATAATCGGAAGGTGGAAGTGTGACAGGGTTGTGTGGTTGGAATCATATCTTCTAGGTTGTTGACACATGTATACCCGCAGTTTAGGCGGATAGCCACGATGACCAAATTACGGTAACAAATCTATTTCGAACGCATGACTAGGGGATCATCAGACAGGTGTAGACTGTTTCAACCGTGTGCATGTCCTTTGGCTAGTTTAGGGCTGATCCCAAGAACTTGGTCTATGATGTGGAACCCTTTGGAGAAGTTCATGTGATGGCTGATCTGAGACAGATGCTAAACGATCAAGTCTGCATACGTCTTACTCGTGGACTCTCAGCTGATCGCAACCAAAAAGGTAATCGTTCTGTGTTCGTCAGTTGCATCTGAAGGTACACTATGGTAGATTAAGTTCCTCTGGTGGAAGGATACGTCACTCTGACCACTCCCTTTTCATAACAGACCAACTGAATTGGAAATCACGGATACTCTTATGATACTCCGAAGGCCTGCTAATTTCTTACGACAACGAGGAAGTAACTCCATAGCTAACAACATTACTGCGATAATCAGTAATACCCTTAGTTTATTTGCGGACAAGATTCACCGTTGCAGATGAAGAATTAACTGACTTTAGGTTGTGTCATTTTCAGTTTCAATGGACCAAGTTTTGTGAGCCACACACTACGCCGCTGTCCTGAATTCAGCCGTCAGCAGCACACACAGTGGCCAAGCTGAGACCTCGGAATTTATGAAAATTTGACCACACCGTTCACACTTCTAGAGGTTACCAACCTAGAAACGCTATCCGAGATGGCAGTGTGCCGCAGTCAATGGCACGTCTACATGCCATTTCTAGATCCGCTTAGTCTTCTTTTAATTTTTAACCTTCTTAGTGATGTTTTCTTCTAGGGTATTGCACGTCACTGTTGAAACGAGTGGCGGTCCGAGCCATAGTGCCTCTGGTAGGCTCAAGGCCGTTGTGAAGATAATGCTGATGATGAACTACAACCGGATGTACGAATGAGGCTTGGCCAACCGGAGATTGTATGGAATGATACGACATTTGTTACTATGAGCAGCCGTTGGCAAAAGTTGATTTTCTTGATTCAGTGGCGCAGCAGAACTGATGCCAAATAATTTCCTATAGCTTGCATCACTTGGGCAATATCACCGAACACAATACAACCACGGAGATGGTAAGTTGCAGTGGATGTTTCGTCATTCACCAACGGGGATGTTTAATGTAGTGGCTACCACTAAGCTGTAAGTACTCAACAACATCCCGTGCCAGGTTAGGTTGAATAAAATGCTGTACCAGCCGTATTAACGTTGGCGAAGCATTAATACAGAAGTATTAGTGATCTTGGACACTTAATTCGTCCACCACCATATTTTTAATGCGGGTGTTTCGTCTTATATACAGTAATTCGTATTTTAGGCGCGAACTTACGATCACAGTACTTTTAAGGGACGTACCATATCTACTATGTATTTTTGCCAGGTTTAACGCCCACATTGTAGGCGGATCCCAAATGTGTTTTCTTTTAATCATAGCGCCATTGCGGTTGTCGCATCGGTTCTGTTAACTTACAGGTGGGATGAATTATCGATGCAGTTACCTAAGGTGGTCACGAGAGTTTCAACAACTTTTATCCTCACAGTTTCAATCTCTGTCAATAAAATTACTTACTGTCTTGCGTCCTGTGGTGTAACACAGTAAAGCATTCATAACAGTCTATGCACATCTACTTATAAGGGCCAGTGTATATTATGGTCTGTAATCTAAATAAATGAATTATGGATGAATTGTTTGGATCGAAGTCTACTTGTTGACCTGTTTGTTTTCGAACATATCAAGCAGATCGAGTTGGTGTAGAACAACGCTTGTTTAAATTGTCATTATTGTGGTGAGGATGCAGCAACTTTGCAATGAGGAAATAGTTTTTCTGGCAAGTTCTAACTTTGCCTGTTAGTGCCGACTTTCAGACATGTCCACTTTAGTTACATATGGTTGACTAACCTGTACTTATAGAGCACGTACATTTGATTGTTCATACCAGTGGATGCCCACACAGTATCCTACTTGATTATAGTTTATTTTTGGAAAGCTGACACAAAACTGAGCATCGCATTTTCTTGGCTAGTTCTTTGTATTCTCTGGGTGATGACTTTGGTTAAGACTACGGGGTATTTCTGTGGGTTTTGTGGTATGAGTGGACCAGGTAATCTTCCTGTTGAACTCAATTTGCTACAAATCGTTGCTAACATTGGCAAAAATGTGCACTCTTTAAAAAAACGTATCTTGAGTGTTCGTGTGTAACACCTATGTAGTGTTGAAGTACATCACCGAAATGTAATTGACATTTTGAATCCGTTTTACGGGAACGTTCGAACGACCTCCATCACTGGATGAATTATTACATATCAGAAACTGGTGGTCTCCGTGGTAACAGTTGGACTGGAAATCCGTTTCGCTTATTTATTTTATATATGGGTCTGTTAGAAAACCACATTGAAGAAACAAAGTTTATCACACCGATATGCACAAAATTATTGACTGCGCTACAAGATCAGTCAATTATTAGCGAGAAAATTAAGCAACTTCTATCACCACCATCTACAACATATCTTTGCGAAAGATCTTCCTTCCTCCCTGTGATTTTTGGTACGATCTATTATGTGCTTTTGCAATATTTAGGAAGCCATGATTCGATAAGACTTCACATTAAATGAACTGTCCAGTAAGCTGGTGAAAATTGAAAACTTGAGTAACTAAACTTCTATTGTTATGCTATACAATGGAACTTTTGCCAAAAATGTTGATGTGTTGAATATCTTGGGTCACGTGATGAACTTTTATCGAAATTGTGAGTTTTTAAGACAATAGGTTTGAGAATCACTTGTCCCATCAAATTAACAAACTCAACACGTTTGCTTGATGCTGCTATGAAAAATGTAGACATGAAAATAATTATCTTCAAATGGTTCGTCTATTAACTTTAACATAATTGTTCATATTAACTTCATTTCGGTTAAAATAGCAAGACTAAAATTTTCTGAAGTTCAACAATTTCCTGAGAGGTTTGTGTTGAATACACGGTTGGTAGTCACGGTAGGTGATAAGAACATATACACAGAACTGTCGGTAGTGGCGATGCTATTTTGTATCAAACAACACAGGTTGGCAAGTTTGATTAGCTGAACCTTTAATGCTGCTGAACACTGTGTTTTCGTGTGGACCCAGACACAGCCCAATGTTTTCAGTCAAGAGAGCTCTGTCTATCGGCGCCACCTCATCTTCCATTCATCAGTTTATAAGTGACTGTTGAAAAAGTCATGTAGACAGAACGTGGGTGCAGTACGTGTTACCGGATAACACAAATAACGGGTGTGTGCAATCGGTAGACTCTTCCTATCCTCTAGTCACGTTATTGATAGAGCCTGTGCATCCAGAATCCTATCGCGTCATTATAGTTCCCGATTCTTATGGATTGTCAAAACCATTATAATAGGTTGATTCAAGCCTGCTCGTGTACTACGTGTTCGTACATGAAACACAATCTGTCCTGACTGATTCCTATCTTTCCTATTGATTGCTGAAAAAACTTGTTTGTTTAATTTGAATTCCTTTGAGTCGCAATGCTTTACTGTTTTTTTCAAAGTACAGTTTGTTTAAATTTTGGTTGTGTAATTAGAAAAGACCGTGTGAACTGGTAATGTAGTGCTATTGTTCAGGCGGATGACATGGTGCGTAAAATCTGTTGATAAATAGTGTGGGGATTTTGGTTGATGTAACTTGGTCATCATTACTTAGTGACCGCACCTTTCACATTCCACTAAACTTTTCAGTCAACGGATGAACTGCCTAGACAGAACTATGTCAAATGACTAACACTGATACCCACCAACGCTCCTGTTGCTTACAGAAATTACCCTTGACCAGTGTTGTTGCGAACCAGTGCTTACTATCTTGGTATTGTTGTGAAGCGAATCAATTTATTTGTGAATGCATTTTCACTCGTCTTCAATCTACGAAACAAAACAATAGGGAAGACTGATTTCATGAGACGTTATAAATAATCGAGCTTCAGTTTGCCCTAGTTTGACTACAGTTTATGTGATGGGTTGTGTGGTCTGCAATCACCGACAGGGGTCACATCGACACCACACATGATAGTGTACTAAAATATTCTTGACCCTATCAGACTTCCAATATCCTTGCTTAATGCACTTCGGTGATAACGATTCTATTGGGTATTCAGCGTATTCAAATTTATGAATTAAATTACTTGTGATGTATTCGCTAAATGACTTAAATTGACGTTTGTTCACCTCTAGACGTCTGACTGTAAGGCGGTATTGACCAGCAATTTCTTTTGACAACCATCACGATTTCTTTTGCATGAAATTCACATCCGTTTCTTTCTTTCAGCATTTCTCTATTTCCCCGGTTGCAAATTTGTCTGCCTCTGTGCGACTATCATCATCACCGTGACGTGGCTCGTAGTAAAGCTGTTGCAACTTCAGTCCTCTGATTCCTATTCCATAATAGCTACCATTCAACGACCGTATTTCCGTTATTTCGGCCTCCCAGATGTGGACAGTCCGAAACCTCAGTTGCAAATAGTAAAGCCAGAGGAGCTGCGGAGTGGACCTTCTCTTGTACCTGCGGATATGGTAAACATATAAAAGGTCACCTAGGTCTGCATGATTTGCCAAAGTGAGTCCCGTTCATAATGTACCAGGTACTAGTAGCTTGTGTCAGTGATATGTCCACAGTGCGAAAGTTACGGGCTTCCTGAGTGAACAACCAGATGCGTTACAGATTTATTCAATCTCCAGAAAAGTTGATTTAAGTATATCGCATGAGGAGCACCATCGCCTGCTTGATGAACAATTTCACAGCTGTGATTGTGTTTAATTAACCTTAAGCTTTACTGTAACTGTGCCCCTTTGATCACCAACGTTGCATTTGCGCACTTGTAAAACTTGTGTCCGCTTTATGTTCACCCGATCTCATGGGCATCGTGGGAGATCCGCTGCTCAGCAAACTGTTACTACTTAAGATACTATTGTTTTTTCATCCTTCAGCTGGGATTGTTTAGATTAGAAGCAATCGTTAAAATGATAATGAAATATTTGGCAGTGTATAACAGTAATCCTCACAGTTGCGATCCAAATACTAAGTGAACGGAACTCAGCATCAGATTATTTATGTACTCATGCAGCTTACATCAGCAGTTCTTCGCTGTGTACAGAGTGTGAACAGTGTACTACATCCATGTGTATTGTGTCATCTACTAACGGTTGATTCAGCAGTATTCGTAATTTACTACTTCACTCTTTTTGATTGATTGACCGGAATTCTGTACTTCTCTTTGGTTAACGTCACCTCCATTTTCAACAGGGTTTGGTACACTTTGTGTGCGGATCACCGATAATTCGGTTTGTCCTTTAATGCATCGAAGCTGTTTGCAGCTATCGTAATTCGCAGATTAAACGATACTCGCAAACAATATATACGTGAGGATCAAGCTGTGTTTCTTCCTGGCTGGGACTACATTAATCACATCAGCCGGCTGTCTGAACTCCACCATTCACATAGAAAGCCAACGGTTGGTATTATTTTGAGCGTCAGAAGAACCGTTGATTCAGTGCTGCATTCTGAGACTATCTGTTCTGGAAGGGTATGCCAAAGAAGTATATGAACATCCTAAAAGCAACTCACTGTCACAATTCAGGCCGGATTAAGGCTGGTGTTCCGTATTAACGACCTCCAACGTCTAGCTTGTCCACCTCCCCCCTTTTTCTAACCTTGTATTAGGCGAGATACTGGAGTGCGCTCTAAAATATTGCGAATTATGATAACTTGAAAATGCTCCTGAGCATTTGACTTCGAGACATGGAATATGTAGACGACATCACTGCATTATGTAAGGGTTCACGTGTTCACCGTCTGCCACGCTGTGTCTTGTTTACCAGAGCTACATTAGGTTGAAAGCAGCAGTCTGGTGACCAGCGTGTGACTTGGGTTCGGGGTAGGAAGGCAATGACTGTGAAGCTTTTTTTAGCAGGGCACATACGGCTTCCCGGCTGGGTCCTGAAGGACATTTTCCCATTTGGTAAAAACCGCAGTCAGCGGCGGCCGTATTGTGAAAATGTACGATTACTGATGTAACGTTTTTCTTCTCTCTCTGTCCCTACATGTTTCCCCTATTTTGCCTTAAGCAATTCTCTTATTCTCTTCCCATATACGTGACATGTTTGCCACTTGAGATGATGGTTTTCCATGTTGAGTATACTTATAGATCCTTTGTAGTTAAGTGTCTTGTTTAAGTTTGGCGCGAGCACATGACATGTCGTTATTGTTGCCGTCAGACACGCCTGAGTGAGCGATAAATTAATGAATCTCTTGCAACAACTGGTTGAAGGAAAATTGGTCTTACGAAGGTTAGGTAGTTTATAACATAGTATCTGACCGATCGTTTAAACCTTTATCGAGATGTAAACCCCAATTAGTGACACACTTCTCCGGTTGGTTTTCCTTCTCTATTAACTGTAGATTACAACTGTCTAAACTGCTTCTTTTAGATGCATCCAGAATGCACTTGCCAGTGAAGTCGTTTTTTATAGTCTCCTATTAGAGTTTTTTTAATCTTATTAGTTTATTACTGGTTTCGATAAATCATATCACGTTGCCCGCAACTTTCAGCTGATCATACATAAATTTTAAATAGTCTCAGACAAATTTTGCAAACCGCTGTCCAAGTAAATAACTGCAACGTTCACGTGACAGACTTGTGTTTGAAACTTACAAGGCTAAAAGGCTAGAATAGTGATTTTATTGGAACTTCACTAGATCGACCAAATGCCATCTAATTTCTGGGTGGCTAATGACGAAAACGAATCGTTGAAGGTTAGCCTTCAGATGGCAAACTGTGCAAGTGTTTGAAGTATGTAAAACCAATACAATTTGTCATCCTGCAACTTCTCAAACTGAACATTCTAACTAGAGCTTGAAGCTTAAGTTTCTTATGGGGCTAACCGAAATTTTGATGTATTTTGTTTCAGTGTAATTTGATCATTCGTCACCGGATAGTTAAGCAATTTTCTTAAGCTGTATAAAATTCACGTTGGTTATCAGTTACTGGGTTCACAACGTACATACAATGGACACAACAGTCAGTAACAGATTACTTCCCTATTCATATCGCTGTTATGTGGTATAAGATTTTGTTTGATATAAATTCAGGACTCGTTTCTGTGTAACTTTTGAGAAACAATCTGATAGTTAAATTTAATGTGTTTTTACTGTTTTCTCGGCATTTGTGCCTTATCTCAAACGTGTAAACAAACGAAACACTCCCAACATTTTTTTCCAGTTTCGCCATCTGTTGGTAACTCCACGGTAAACGCCCAGATAGTTTACTTGCAATCAGTGACGTGGTAGCATGGTAGTTGTATAACGTTTTGATGACTATAACTCTGTTACAGTTGTACTACCATTGAAACGTTCTTTCATTTTTTCTCAAACCCGATCTGCGGCACATAAGGTAGTAGAAGTGACTGAATAGATTACCATACGGTTTGGAGGATTAATGTGGCGTTCACAAAACTTGCAATGTTTATCACGTGTCTTCAGAAGTGTACAACCGTCTGTGCACTCCTATACGCAAACTTTTTTAGTACATCCGGTCTAGTCAGGTGACCGCATTCCAGCTGCTTAGCGGTCACGTAATGGGGTGGCTTCTGAAACACAGGGGGAACCAAACACGGGAAGAACAAGCTAGTTTGTGATGTGGCCGCAGGTATATCTATCATATGTTCAGTTTATGACAGACACCAGTGCATCGGCGCTCTTGTTCTTGGCCAGTGACGGTAGCTTTGAGATCCAGAGAATGCTTTTGACCCGGTTGTCGGACATACCGTCTGAAGCTGTCCACACCGTGGATGCCTTTCATTGAAATGTGTCAATTCATTGACCGTTTTACTCCCACTGTGGGCGCAGAACGCAAACAACTTTCCTCACTTCAGGTGACGCTTGACATGGGGTACCGTCTCTTAATGCAAATACGTGATAGTGTGAGAGGATAAATTGGGGATTCCGAAAAAGCTTCCGTCAGGTAGTAGCTAGAAGGATATTGAGTAGACGGACGAAGTTGTTCAATTGGGTTCCTCTGCATACGGTATACGGATAATGCTGAAGCCATTAACTTACACGGTTGGCCTGTACGATGTGCACCTTGTGCCTTCAAGACGTGGGGTGTTGCTACATGATGGATTTGATCCTATCTACATCCCTTTTGTTACACGTGGGCCGTTTGAGATTGTTGTTCGCTACACCTACCCATGTGGCATCATTGCATCAGGCGCAGATAACAAAAACGTGCATCCGCGGATCTTTTTCCTTTGTGGCTTCGTGAAGACTTTCGGTTACTGATTAAAGGAATGGTATGTAGTGCGTTTGTGAGCTCGACTTTGATTCACGGGTTAGAGACGTAGCCAATTCGACCAAAATATGCACATTAACTGTAGGTATTTAAAGCGGCTGTCTTTACTAGTTTGGCTTTTATCAGGTCGGCTGAGTGTGTGAGCAAAGCTCCATGCCACTCGCAAGTATTTGTGAAGTACTCATCTTCCCGACCGGTTAAAATCACTGACTATAAAACTCTGACCGTCCCAATGACCAACACTGATAAGCACCGTCTGCTGAACTGAGAATACACGACCATCCACATCGCTGTTTGGAAATGCTTTCGGACATGACAGTGTGTGTCACAGACAACGGTGGGCTTGCACCTATAAGATTTTCAACTCTCCTCAAGAAATTCCAGTGCTCCATTTTTTACATTTATTTAATTATTTGTTCATTTCAAAATCTACTGTAACAGCCAACGACAGCTCAAACCACGTTAAGTTTGGTGTGGCTTACCACTGAGTGTACGTGCGTGCATAAGTTAGTCCTAATTAATACTAGCTGACGGCAGTTACATTCGGGTAAGTTGTTTCTGGCTGGCTTATGGTAGATGGAATCAGTGGATGCGGGCCTAGCTCGCTCTTTGGCTCTCATTAGTAGGGCAGATTTCTGTCCAGTCTGGAATTGGAACACTTGCTCTTGTGCTCGCCGATAACTATCTTGATGGTCTCTCTCATAGCCGAACACTCATATGTGAACCTTTAGTAACAGTTGGTTACGGGTAAAACAATCAGGTTGTTACCATCTTCAGAAGAAGCATAATGTTTGTTTTGTGAGCCATGATCAAAACCTCAAGACCAAGCTTAAACCCGTAGCCTCATTGAACTTCTTGAATTCAATTGCTTTTCAATAGAGTGACTGTCCTTCATGAATTTATAGAAGCAAAGTCACACTTGCGAAGCAAGGCCCGTTCTTGAATTACACCAGTTTCCACTTTAGTATTGAAGTCCTTTGTTGAAAGGAACATCCTGGAACTCAATCCATTATAAGTTGAAAGTATTTTCACCTTCACAATTGGTCACCCCAAATTACTCAAATTTTCCTTTAATTCTGGGTGCAACAGATGTAATATTATTTAGTGGTTCCACACCAAACTAAGGCTTATGTGTATGTTCAGTAATTTCCGGTATGTTTCATTCTGTTATATTTGTGTTATTAATGTATTATTTTACAGGCACATCAAGATGCAGACGAAACTTCGGGTCTTGTACAAACCTACGTGTGGACGTTTGAATGACCACTGCTCAGCTTTATATGCTGCAAATAACTTAACTTACTCGGTAGCTTTGCGGTGAGTATGGCTGATTCACTCATGTTCGACACTAGCCTTCCAACAATAGTGTTGCATTGTATTTTTTCATTCTCATATTACAATCTTTTCACACCGTTTTGGACGTGATGTGCCCGTTCCTGACTTGTTCTGAAGATTGAAAATGTAGATTTTTCGTCACCGTTTGGTGCCTTTTATTTTACTGTGCTCTGTTATTTTTTCACGCATTTCGATCCTACACAGAATCACTTCGAAGGAATTTGTAAAACATCAAGATGTCAACTCGAAGCTTTCGGTTTGTATTACCATAGCTCTTTTTACGTTATATTTTGAAAAATACTGTGAACCGTTTTGTATACTATAGTTTTTATGGCTGAAAAGACTTCATGAAAATCAAGCTTTCGACAACAGTTTTTTCAGAATTCTTTTTTCCAGGTTTGGGAATTATTGTTGCAATACACAAGTGCCTCATTCACTACACGAACTGTTGCTATGATTGGGCAATTCGTAGTTAGCAAAGGGGAATGGCTAAAAATGGGTGATATATGGATGCGGTATGTCAAACGTAAGTACTATCCCTTTGTTAAGCTTAAGTTCTTCTCAATTCTTCTCAATTGCGGGATAGCTGAGAGGTTCTGGAAGTGATTCCTGCACACTTTCGTGTATAAAAGTCTTTAGTACAGAGGCTGACGTTGCTTGTATATTTGTGTTTGCATTGGACGGGTTAGTACAATGACTTTAGTGACAGTCTAGAGAAAGATACTAACAAATAAAGTGTGGAATTACATAAAAGCTAGATTAGAATGGTGAGACAACAGGATAGTAGAATTACAACTCGACGACAACTTAACAGACACATTACGGGGATATCTCGGCAAGCTACAAACAATAGTCGGCTGCTGTATCATGCTCTAGAGTAGGCAAATCCGGAGGTTTAGTGGTTGTTACCCGCAAATTGAGGGGCTCGTTTCACGATGTGGACTCAGCAAACCACTCATGAGGTAATTATTTTGTTTTGGTTATAATAGGTCTGGCTAATGTATCCAAGGTACACGGAGTATTGTTCCAGTTTAAGCAACCTGCCGAAATAGATTGACTAACAGATTGTTAGAACTCGTTGTTACTCACTCAATGCTGATAGTACCCTTCAAGATAAAGAGTAAACCTCAAGGACACTATAAGTTACCTTGGTAGGTGAAGCAGAGTTTGTAGATAGGTTCAGATTGTCTGAAGCGATCGTTTAAATTTTTCTTTCGTGGGCAACGATATCTAGAAGGTTTGTCTCAAACTGTTGCTCATACTAGCAAACGCGACAATTTTGTATCACCTTGCATCTCGTTCTATTCAGTATTCAGTAGTTAGGCCGTGTATACCACTCTTTCCTCTGTATTTTCTCGCGCACTAGTTGAGCGTTAACCTCTGGTATCTGCAACACAGCTGCGACGTGAAGGGTTGACCAAATGTTAGTTTTAGCGACTGAATTAAATGAACAGCGGTATCTCTAGCGCAAACAACTGTGGCATTTGAATATTTCGTAATCCGAAATGCTGTTGTTGAGTTTGGTGTTGAAGTGGTGAGCCACGGTGGTAAGGAAACATCCATATCCTACTTGATACATACGACTGAATGACTGACAAGTGGAGGTGAAAAAGTAGTTTTCAGTTTACAACCTGGATACTCGAACTCTTTCGTGGTCGTCGTCTTTGTTTCCAGCATTCTCCTGTTGATAATTTAAAAGCAAAATAAAAAAACCTTTTGAGCGACACTGAGAACAATCTACGCAATAGTTTTTAGCTCAACGACCTTTTCCCTCATAAAAGGAAGGTTGAATCAAGTTTGTGAATTACTTTCGAGTTACTGGTTACAGAGAGTGGATGCAACACTGTGGTCAACGACGGCCTTCTGTTTTTAATTTTCTTGTGGTAGTATGTAACGGTACACACATATGACGGACGAAATATCCCCAACTCTAACAAATTACTTGCGTGTATTAGTTATCTTTGTGGAATTGTATTCTAGTGGAACTAAATGTTGCCCAGTAAACAGTGAGTACAGTCCATTTGTCGGTGATGCGTAATGGTCATATGCATTGCTGAGTCACTCGTATTGTGTTGAATTATGCATACGCATAGTCATAAATCCTAGTGTCGTTTCTAAGCTTTGGGTATCACAACAGTTGAAAGATGTCGAAACGCAGGTAAAATGACATGGTATGGGCTCTATAGGCATTCTTCTAAAACCATTTCTGAAAGCAAGTTTTATTTCCATGTGTGTAAAGTGGAGTCGCTTTGTCGATAAGCCTACAACATATCGGATAACTGTCTTACATACTTTCATAATTTCATTACACAAAGCCGAGGATCAATGTGACGACATGAAGTAAACAAAATTTGAACAATCTTGTCTTATCGATTGAATACTCCTGTTTTGTATCTCAACCTAAGTTTAGTTCTAATATTTTCATTACCACACTCGACATCCAGGTTTACCCTCTAGCCTGTGCTTTCAATGTTTGAAACACGTCTTGCAGATGTGATAGAAATAAACCTGACACTGGAGATTTTGCTAACTCAACTTTTTGCATTGGTTGAAAACTGATGAAGGACCTGTTAAAAAAATCACGTAATTGCTGAAATCGGTTTTTAAGTTACCAATGAAATTCTTCCCACTCCGCGTAAATCTTTTAAGGAGCCCTGAAGAGTTGTACACAGTTAAGACGGTGGTGTACTTTAGCTTCACAGTTCGGAATATGTTGGCGTGAATGAATTGCATTTAGGAAGGACCAGCAAAAGTAATGTCCTCGCTTGTGGTGTCACCGGAGGAGTGCGGTTTGATATTGTCTCCTATCGGCATACACACAAAACATGAACAGACAGATGTTCTGTAATACCTTGTATTACACTTAAATTTGGACGGTTGGTCCATCACTTTCTTTCATGTGTGTATTTTTGTTGTTGATATAATTCATTTTTTGTCATGGGTGATTCCGAATGTGATAGACGTAGTTCTGGGAACTCCCTTTTCGAGTGTAGCGAAAGCTTGTCGTTATACAGGATAAAAAATTATCTGTTCATGATTTCAGTTTGTGTTTCCCTGACGTTAGAAGTCCACTTCACATAGATGTACCTAGTAATGAGGTGATACCACCTTTTGGCAACTTCAGAAAATTATAAATGCAGTAATGAGCTACCAACGAAAGCCAACTTTCGTAAACTTGTTGCAGACAGAAGGTAACAAGGTAGCGCCGGGAGATCTTGGTTTAGGACAATTTATTCCGAAATACAAGGAATAACACAAAGATGAATACAATCATTTTCTCCCAACTCATACTTAAGTTACTACACTCGCCAATGTTGCATCATTTTCCCACTGTGTATAATCATTTCAACATCTATCTGTGTCGTCGGCAGCGTCCAGCAGAGCCATTAGTTCGCTGTCCTCACCTACTTTTACTTCGGCAGCAAAGTGCACCGTACAGCAGTTAATCCACTGGCCTTGTCAAAACTGCGTGAAATTGTCAAATTTAGTAGAAAAATCTGTCTGTCTACGGGTGTACTTGATTTACCCGGTCCGTATGCATCACCATACTGTGTCGTTGCTTGCGCCTTACACTCAATGAACGTATCAATGACCAGAACCAGCTTGTCTTTAGACTAACCGCGCGAATAGACCGATCCATGGAGACCACAAAAATTCGTCAAAGCTGTCTCACCGTCAACTGTCCCCACACCGGCACTACAGTAAGTGGAGATTAACAAACATCACCCAGGCTTTTGCTGGCCGACTCAAACGAACTATTGGGACTGGCATAAACGTCCAACTGAATAACCTCTTCGAATAGTACAATCAAAGTTATTCGTGCTGGTGAGCTCAGACACATATTCTTATAGAGCATGCAGTAGGAAAACACAAACCGGAACGATACACAGGTAATGCCTAGAAGAAGTCTTGAACGTCACACGTATGCTCAACGTACGCCTGATACTGGTTCCAACTTTCCATGTTGACGATCAGCGGTGGTGTTGTCCCGGCCATCAGCAATAAT
>JTDE01000480.1:33057-52490 GCA_014338405.1 Paragonimus skrjabini miyazakii
GATGAAACAGTTTTTTCATGTAAACTTATGATGGTGCTGCACAATGTTAATTCATTATGCACAATTTACTCGTAAATTGCTTTAATAATGTTACCAGGTACGTATTTTGACGTGGTATACTGTTAAACAGAAGTCTAACCAGCGGAGTTGATAACCCTCCAAACGCGCAAAACGACAGGGATTATCGACCTTTGTAAAAATAGTTCGTTTCCGGACACCTGATGAAACACTATAATCTGAGCAGTTGAACTCCAGCCAAGTTGAACCCAAATTACCATATCCTTAAGTTAACATCTGCATACATCTGAACGGAGAAAACTGAGTTAAGAATTTGACAGGCCACGTGCTAACTCAAAACCAGAGTGTGTCTACGCAAGTTCTGCATCAAGTACGTCACTGATTAAGAGTCAGCAGCCCTATGCTGCATCCTACAAGTTTGACCTGAGACCGTAGGTTCTCTGCGGATTTCTTATGGCAACACAATGTGCTTCTGATAGTTGGAAACAGTGGTGGCGTTTTCCGCAGCTCGGGTTGACAATTTAGTTATGGGGATGTTCCCTGAGTTTGGCATGTACCTTGCAAACGTTTCATCACCAAACAAGGTAACATCATCAGTGCGTAACTGTTTCAACCAATTGGTTCGAGCGAGGGGTTTGATGAAAATGTATTCATGTAACTGAGTTACAACCTCTTATGCTGCGAAGATGACACGATATATTACTACGCAGTAAAACAAGAAGCAATTGTGATTACAGCCCATTAGATACGAATTTACCGTATTTTGTTTGCGAAATTACTCATGGTGGTTTTCCTTCGCTTGCTTAAATAAATTTCTGGTAGTAGGACTGAAGAGTATTCACGCACGAAGCACTGACATGAAAATGCGTACAAACGGTGATTGATTATCAACGGATAGATGGCCCATCATATTCTGATCCAGTAAGATCTTCCTAAAGTGACAAACGGAATCTCCTGTCAGTCTAAATAAACTAGATTTTGGTGAACTGTTTGTTGCCGTTTTACCTGGCGCCGAATGGTGATTTAATTCTTAGTCACGAGGATATGTTGATGGTCGTCAGAAATGGCACGTATATGCTTCGTTCAGTATGGCCCGGAGATCTTTTACACCAAGCACGTTAGCGATTACATCCAACTCCAGAGAAGTGGATTCGTTGCGCTGAGCTCTCAAGATAGTTTGCCCATCTAATTAGCATGGAGCTGTAAGAGTGCATGCGTTGACCGATTTGGTTTTCTGTCAGTCTGTCTGTATGTTAACTCGTGTGCGCACCCCTTTGGGCTCGTGCTACGAAATAAGTTGGTTGATATGTTTGTAGGTAAGAAGGCAAGATTATTGTTTCGCTAACACCTCTGCCTCATTGTAACACCGACATGCATGCACGTTCTTCAGAACGATCACATAAAGTTAGTTACATGTTCATGTGTGTTCACAATGTACAAAATTTTATTTTAGAGAAAATCACATGATTTGCTTTTTCTGATTGCATTATTATTTAAGTTCTTCAAGGGAACGAACTGTTTCACATAAAAAACATTTTTCAATGCAGTTCCTGTTTTTTGGTAGAAGTGCGAAAATTTATCAGTAACTTAATCCTTATGTTCGTCCACGCTTTATAATCTTCTGTTCTGTGGCACGTATTTGATAACATGCAGAAAAATTTGCCAGGTCATAAATCGTGCGCAATAAGGTTTTTGACTGTGGCATATCATTTATGTTTTAAGGCCCTGTGACGATTCTTATTTATCTGTATCACTCTATAGGTACCCCAGCTAACTGTTTTTCTAAATTCTGATCCAATTTATGGAGGACATTTTTGTGATATTGCAATACTCCGCTTGAACCGATAGACGAGAAGTGAAATATGAGTTGATATTAACCTCTTCTAAAGTTCGAAATTGTTTCAGTACACTGACAACTTCTGCATATCATACAGATGTTCGATCGTCAGTCGATTTAGACCAATCGAATTTGTGCAGATATCGATTACCATTTGTCATTAATCACGAATTCGCGTTATGCGGGTATTTGATCGAACTGATCGATTTGCATATCCATCTGTACAGCTGTGGCCGCTATAAACATATCGTGGTTAATAAGCCAGAGTTGTTCAATGTTTGTCATCCATAAACCCGTTGTAGTTCCTCGCTTCAGATATTCGATGATGGTGCTCATTGGTTCAATTATGTATGAAAAACGGTATCTAACTCAAGGTCATTTAGTTTACATGGACTGAAAGCAGAACTAACTTTTAGCCTTGTTTCATTATAACGCAAAAAACAACACAGAATTTCATCCCTTTCGGATAAAATCGCAGTCTGTGTCAAAACTCATGGGGAATTTTAATCTTCACCTGATCTCACCTGGGGTTTGACATTTTGTACTATATCAGTAGATGACGGAATATTTTTCTCATTAGACAATTATTCACGTTAATTTCAAGTTCGTGCAATCTAACACTATTGAATATCATGTCATAATTTTCCTTTCTTTGTCGTAGTTAGACTTCCTTTTCCAGCTGACCATGAAGTGATTTTAAGTGACGTTATAGGCCCTCACGAATCCGTCCTGCAAGTCAAGTAGGAAGTACGCTCTCGAAGATTGCCAAAACGAGATTTAATAATAATATGTTTGGCAAAGTTTGTTTTATCATAATAGGTTGTGGTTTTAGTCTGCAACTTTGTCTTGAGACATGACGGGGAAATGTAATTTTTGGGGATTTATGAATGAATAAGACCAAAAAGAACCAAACATTATTGGTTTCACAAATAACATTCTAAAAACTGATGTCACTCATCAAATGATCGCATTAATGGATTTAATATTGGAAACGTTTACGTGATTGTACCCAATGAAAATGAATAACACCTATTTATCCTTAGAGTACATCACGGTTACTTAAGATATCAGAATATTCAGCTTATACAAACTATAATCTTCTACTAATCATTAGTAAAAATGAAATCCGCTCGATACTTATGGTGGTCTCTGTGATTTCAACTTGGAGAGATGTCCTAGTCGTAGGGTAGTCACTCAGAGCTGACAGCACGGTTACTGCATCTCCTTTTGAAACGTTCGGGAATGCTGCCGTTACTCACAAACGAAAGTTGTTAAACGTTTACATATGATAATTCGGTCGTGCCTAATGTGATGTCATTGGAGTAGTGGTCAGCACGGTTGTCTTGTGAAAATGTGACCTTAGTTCTATTCCCGGTTGTGACGAGTCCTAATGAGAGCAACACTCAAGTGTAGTACTTCTTTTTGAGGTGGGGTCCGACTGATTGCGAAGGCTACAATTAACCATGAGTCATGTCGGTCAAAGTTCCATACTGCGCATTGATATTTTTACGGTTTAACGTCGTCCATTAGTTTCAAATGTACATGTTCGATGACAGCATTATACACCATCTCCAAGGAAACCGACTACAGTTATGCAGGTGGCTCACTAAAACCTGCTTAAATAGTTTATAGAACTTGTCGCACGCTAAATCTGATTTTGTATGAATCTTCTTGAATAACGTCGGTTGAGTTTTACACAGAGATTGCGTGCAGCCAAATATGAACTGATTCGCTGTCTTCGGTTTTTTGCCCAGCTTGCCATCAAGGGTGCAAACGTTTCCCCAGCAAACGCAATAAACTTGTTCTCAAGGATACGACAGCAAACGAATGTGTAGAGAAACGATAACTTTCATGTTGTCAGTACCGGTTATTTAAACACAACAAGGCCTCATGTTGCTACAATCAACAAACATGCAAGTAACCAGTCAACTGAACGGAAACAAACACGGGCATCTTAACACCGATGGTCTGTAAGAATGCATTTGAAAAATGGTCAAGAAGAGCGCACAGTCGCTAAAATTTTGTATACCAAACGAACGAATACACGTTGAAACTTTTCAGTTGAGCCAACCGAGACCACAGAGTTGAACAGTGCATTTTAGATTTTGAAGACTTCGATTGAGAAGAGGTTTTACACGGTAACATTTGCAATCCAAATTCAAGAGAATGGCTACTTACTCAATTTGGTTGAATGGGGTAGATCAACCGCACTTGTATATTTTAACAACATAACTTACATCCGATTAGTTATTGACACTACATGAGCACCCCAATCTTTCAATTTGATTTTGGACCGATTTATGTCACCGTCCTGTCCAGCAAGTTTATAACTGTGTGCAGTACATATTTGGACCTCGAATGGAACAATCTCAAATACTGTGTATTTATGTCCAGAAAGTTTGTCGGAACTGAGAGCATGACTAACCAACTCGCTTTTAGTTTGTGGTATTCAGGCTAAATATTACACCATCATCAACTGAAGGCTTCTACGTTCACTTGGATACTTCGGACGTAGTTAGTTCAGTGTTTCACCAATCGTCCCTGCGAAAACAGGCAATAATATCTGGAACACTCTGGCAAAGTACTTATGCACACGCTTATTAAGCTTCCTCAATAAAAATGTCGGTGGCATTTACGACCGTCAAGGAAAGACGTATTTAGCCTCTGGTGCAAACAAATGTGACGCGGTTGACCGACCTGAATGCGACTTCTAATAGGCTATCATCAGCGGTCTAAAAGATCAAAGTTGCTCTGAAAATTCCGCATTGCCATCTAATAAACCAAGTGGAGCTGTGTGTACAACTTTAATCTGACGGTCGACTTGTACGTTCGATGTATCTTTTTTTAGGAGAATATACTTGGCTAGGTACAAAACCAGGCACTAAAATAAATGTCTATGGTCAGCTCAATGATATAGGATAGTGGTAGCAGCCGAATGCAACAAATCGCCCTTCCGAACATGTCAGTATCGTTGAATCAATCCATTCATTTGGTTAGTACTTTTGAAGCACTTTTGGAATGAGTGTTTTTCTACTCTCCACTTATTCAAATCTAGTTGAAATCGTTAATGTTTTTTCATTTTGAACTGTTATATCGTTTAAATATCGTGAATGCGAGTACACACTGAGTCCGCTGCTCTTGCGTTAATTGTGTCAGTTTTGTTTAGCACATGACCAGTCGACGTTGTTTTTGTCGATGAGAAACGAATTTTAACAACTCTTGGAACAATTGTTCTCACCGCAAATTCTTTGAAAAACTTATTGTTTGCACCTCACCCAAGTTGTATTTTGAAGGTAAAGTAACTGTGACAGGATGGTTTATTTTTTATGTTGCATTAGAGTTGACCAGTCACGTCACACTTGCTGACCTCAAACACTTCACACGTCACATCTTGTTAGTGATATGTTATTGAGAAGTCACATTCTGCGCCTTTTGTCCATACCTTCGGATTGCAGTGATTCACTTGTGTTGAAATAAGTGGTGAATCCTCATAGTAGCTATGTATTATTCAAATTAACACAATCACACTCAGTTCTCTCTCGGTGATTATTACCATGTTTATTGTAGTGTAATGGATCTGAATGTTAATGGGTGAAAACAAACTTGTCCCCCAAATTTCGCCCCCCGAAAACCTCTTGTGATAATATGCTTTAAACGTACAATTCTCGTGTCGATAATTGGCGGCTCTTACAGACATTTCATCCGAATGTGTCAGACATGGCCTACCTCAACCTGCCCGTCCACACTAACTAGAATAAAGTACGCCAAAAATAGACCTGATGTAGTTAATTCATCCGAAGCACCCAGTCATCAATGAAACTCCAGGGAGTGACGCGTAATATAAAACAATGTCCTTATATCTTTGTCGTAAGTTTTCTATCTACAAAGACTAACCCAGAACGTGAGTGGTCGGGAAAATAGAATATATTGGTGTTCTTCTTGCTACTTCTACAGAATAGTGTTACAACTTATTTCGATCTTAATTCATTTCACCTACTCACCCCAGTTGTAAGCAGGTGACTAGAGCAGAGGTCAAGGCGTCGCTCTCGAATAAATGACCACGTACGTCTTGCGACAGATCATGAGTACTATTCACAACCAAACTAACAACCGGTAGACTGAATGAATATTAACTGCGTACTGTTGCCTGTCACTTGCCAAATAACAGTTGTCCAACTGCATCGATCATCTAGTTTTGTTTATATTTCTTAACAGCAGGGTTAAGCGATCTCTACTCTCCCGCAACAGCAAGTAAACCGATGGATGTAACGACTGTATGAACAAAAAGGTTTGATTTTTGACGTCAGCCCGAATACATATCTGGGAGTGAGTCTGACAAAAGACATGTCAGAAATTCATTGGTTACTTTAGCAACCACACGTCTCCATGGTTAACCTGATATAATGACCAAATTATAAACATTATTATTGTTAGTCAATCTGTTCCCACATCATTTGGAATCGCTTGATAAAGGTAGTGTAGTGGGTACATGAAACGATGTTCTTACTCTCAACTACTCTCATACAGTAGATTGTCAGGTTCTGCGAGCAATTCTTTGGGCAGACCACTGTTGAAATTCCGGCAACAGCAACATGGTTGATACTCATGTGATCATTCGCACAGTAGACATCAGCTTGACCTTCTATGCTGGGCAGAACCTATAAGTATTCGACTTGTATCAAAAATACTTCGTATCTCAGCGAAATAGATTATTCATCGGGGTACTTCTGAAGGAGGCGCCCACTCGAAAGCATCTGTGTGTCCTTTTGTTCACGTTTACTCATTTCCTCTCCCCGAACGATTGAGTTAATAGCTATACCTCTTTCAATGCTGAGAATAGTCTTTTCTTCCGAACAAATTTACCTAACTTCGCAGTTCAGTCGACAAATTGATGCGGAGGGTGGATCAAAGATATACTTGATAACAGAATAGAATGTGTGACGCAAATAATCTGTTGTTCAGCTCACTGTTGAAGTTTCAAACATAGAGTCCGAAACAGGTTATGTGTTCACATTCCGGATTTCGCACAAGAAAAGTGAAACACTGTTTAGGAATACAGTTAAGCACTGATGCCATATGAAAGCGCAGGAATGTGCGAATAACATTTGGATAATGTTAGTCCGGATGTGTGCGCACTAAAGCATTAAATGCTAGTTAAACAACCCCCGTACACCAAAATCCAGAAGACGAAAATGTTGAAATGACAGGTGGCTTGTTACAAATTGTCCTTTGTTCAAAGTGGACTTGGCAGTTTAGCTGTGTATGCCTACCTGAAAGAAACCACTGGTCCATACTTATACACGTGAATATATATATATATATATATATAAATATATATATATACGTGTACGCAAATGGTCACGTTTGATAAGAAGAGCTGAAGTTAACCATGTCAAACTGATCGTGATTGATGCATCTTAGTATTAAGAAACTTGTATGTTGTGAGTTAAACTACTAAGTAATTCTACTCACGTCACGTAAACTATTCTGCTATGTGCGTTTGCATGACATAAAGGCAGACTATTAGTAGGCTTGTCGAAGTGATCCCACTATACAAAAGTGGAATTAAAATCGTGTATATGAACGAGTGTTGGTTGATACAATAATTCCAACTGAGCACTTACCTATCTAGCTTTAAGCAAAGCACCTAGAGGGTGCTTCGGCTGTTTGTTGATTTTCACCAAAGCTATACATTACTCCAGCCTGCCCCCTCACTGTCAGTATCATATCACTGTCGAGAACAGAAACTTTGTCCGTCAAATACGTTTAAACAAATAGGTCAATGTTGGTTCTTCCCTTTGTTCACGTGCCCAATCGTTTGACCCAAAACCGAGAAAGAGAAGAACGTGGCAATACCGTTTATTGAACGAACGAGTCAAAATCAGGTCACAGAGGATCTAAATTTATAAGACGACACTATTAACACACATGGCCTACAAGATGTGAAGCTGATCAGATGAGAGGATCATACGTGACAGTCAGACGCAGAGCGAATCAAAGAAAGCGGTCATATATGGCAGTCAGGTCGTTAGAACCAATCATGTCATAGGAGGACATCGACAAACAAACGCGAGAAAACACAGTCCAGACAGCACACCGGCGTTCGGCCGCACGGCTGAAATCAGTTTGGCTGAGTGGACAACCACCACCCTCGACCATATCATCCAAACTGGGCTGATCGATCGTTATGGCGGGATACGTCCTGGCTGCTTCGCTAGGAGATGCACCTCCTAACAGTCACTGACCAACATGGCACTGCCTCGTTGGTTGAATAACATCAATAGATGGTTAGACAGCCTACTGCGTGCGTCGTACCTTGGCATGTCAAGTTTTCGTTAATAACACCCGAAATTGGAAATGAATCGCCATCTAACTCAGTTTGCTGTTATTGCACTACTCACGAAGACAACCCAGCTGGCACCCACTTATGATGATTGTTGTCATGAGCTCATGTTACACATGCAAATTTACGCAGTTGAAACGGAGGTAGTCGATTTGCTCAAGTGTACATTTCGGATAACTCGGCATGTTGTGAGTTAGTTGCATTTTGAGTTGCTCTCACAGCTCATGAATGTAAAAGCAGTAACGGATATGTTAGTGACAAATGTAGATACAAGCTACACAGTTTCTTCCATACTCATCTAACAGTCATTTACAAAAGAGAAGACGGATTTAACGTGCTTCAAAAAAATGTAAGCCAGACAGAGGATCACGGAATTGTTAAGCACTTGGTTACGTTCATAAAGAAAACCGTATCGAATTGCACGAGATTGGATAAATAATTGGATAGGTCTGGGAAAGAATGACTCTAACCCCAGTAACCTTGTAAACAACCTGCTAACCTGCTGTTAAAAAAGACTGGACGAAAACACTGACATGATTTTTGGACATACTGCTGCTTGATTTTACGGGTGCATTTAAGAGTTTGCGGTGTTTATTTGGAAAGCAGAGAAACGATGGAGAAGCACTGACCGACCTTTCGAGATCAATACGGCTTCACCGAAGACCAATTACTTCCAACCGTGCTAGTGTAAATATCCTTTGAACGAGCTGAATGAGTCAAATTCGTTACCTGTTGTCAAGACCTGTCTGAAAATCAATGGTGTGGAATTTGAGCGGCTGGTCCACCGGTTCGAGATCATTGTGTCACCAGTATTCTTCTCATTTATAGACGTGTTCGGCTACTTGATACGATAGCTGTTGGTCTCACCTGGCCAGGAAAACGTCACCACATTCATGGTAATCCAACATCGATCTTTCGGTGGATTGAATCTGTTACGATCACCTGAGAGAGAAAGACAAGTACGAACATAAAGACCGCGAGCAGTACCTCGATCACGAAAGGAACGCAACGATATCACAATAGGACACGTGAATCAGAGCGCAAGTAATGGAACTCAATTCTTGTAACGTAGAACCTCTAACAAGTTCGGATTAAGACAATCTTCAAACGAGCTTTATTCGCTACTCAGCCCGAAGGCGAAACGGAGGTGCACAGCAACTGTATTTATAGGTTTTAAGCCACCTTGGGCTTAGGTCACTCAACGGACCAATCTGAAATGAGCGCAAAACTCGAATTTTGAAAACGTTGACAAGCATTCAAATTCCCAAAATCGAAAAGTTCATTCTCCTTTGCAAATAAGGTGAATTCTTGAGAAAAAATCACCTTGCCTCAACACTTCCCATGCTGAACATTATTGGTACCGCCGTTGACGGAGATCGAACTGCACTGGGAAGGTAGGATTGCGTTTGCGATCCACCCATCGGCTTGGTTACAAAGCTATCCGTACACTGCTCAGTCTAAAGGTTGAAGTTGCTGAGGTAACCGTTGCGGGAACTTGTTCTGCTGAATGCCTGATCACAAAGTCTTCGAGAAGTAGGTCCATTGGAAGTTGACTCTTAACTTTGTGGAATGACGTGGGCGGAGTTGATTCCGGTGGTGCATCCAGATGTCGCTTCCTACGGTGACATTGTAAAGGACCATACCGTTCCGATGCCTGACTGTTGTTGCTATCTAATGAGGACGAACTGGACGGTAGTCTCTTGCATAGACTAGATCGCCAACGGCAAATCCACGTCGGGAGAGCTGCTGTGTATCCACCGAGATTCCTTCCACTGGGATCATGGAGTCGAATTTCTTTCTCAGCTTTCGGCCTATGAGAACTTCTCCAAGCGAAAGTCAACTGAGGATTGCCGGATTCAGGGTGGTTCTGCAAGTGAGCAAGAAACTTTACAGCACTTCTTCAGTCGGTTCCTCCCTGCGAGACTTCAGAAGTGTTCTCTTTAATGTGTCGGCGAAGCGCTCAACTTGACCGTTGGATTGTGGGCGGTATGGTGGTGAATGCAAATATCCGATATTGCTTTAGATACAGAACTCCTTGAACTGAACCAAGGTAAATTGCAATTCGTTGTCTAAGACAAGCGTCCCCGAGAGGTCATGTTGGTCGAAAATCCGACGTAGATTGCTGATATTGGCCGAGGGTGTGGGGTGTACAAGTGGGAGGATATAAGGTCACTTGGAGTGTGTATCCACCGGAATGAGGTTCACCATACTGTTGATGGGTCCTTCAAGCACAATATCGAGGCTTGATCACAGAAGTCTGGGCTACTACCATGGCTGAGGCACGACGCGTTCGGGGTTCTTGGTGACTTCGTGGCAGTGACTGTATTGTTTAACCAGATCTATCTGGTTGTCGATCCCAGACCAGAAGACGTAGCTTCTGACGATCGCTTTCATGCTTCCCGTACCAAAGTGTCCCAAATAGAAGTCTAAGGACAGTTTGGCATAGCAAAGAGGGATGACGACGAGGTCAGCGAGCATCAAGCAGGAGTCGACGACTGACAGGGACTCGCGTCATTGATAGAATTGGTGGAGTTCACCAGCTGATGGGGTTGTTAATCATCGGGTGGGGAAGTACGTGATTGTTTGCTGCAGCACGCGGTCGGCTTCCGAGGCTGCTGCAATTGAGGTTGCGCGAGTGGCTTCGAAGAACACTTGGCGCATATCTTTCTCGATGAACCCTGCGGCAATAATGGTGTCTTCTTCAACGGGCTGCAGCTTGCTGATGAACAGAAAAAGGGCATCAGCCCAGCCGAGGTCATAGCTAACGAGAATGGTGACCCAGCGCTGCAGCCGGCTGATGAAATACACAGGTATACCTTCTTTAGAGCCGAAAATTGGGAGAAGTGGCTTATGGTTCATCAGAATGGTAAAATGGTGGCCGTAGATTATCTTGTGAAAATTCTTCACAGCAAACATGAGCGCCAGAGTTTCATTCACGACCTGGCCGTAGTTATTATCACCATCCACGAGAGTCCCTGCAGCATACATACTGGCCTTTTTGGACCCGTCGGGGAAGACGTGGGAGATCACGGCACAAACACTCAAGTTGGAGACATCTACCACCACAACGATTGGGACGGTGGAATCGACGTGGGTCGGCAAAATGTCAGACCCCAGAATGGACTCGATCTTTTTAGGGGCTTGTGCGCACTCTAGAGACAAGTGCCAGTGTACGTTTTTTCTAAGCAGAGTGCTGCTCGGATATCATGCAGTGAAGACACAAAAGAGCCGCAATGACTGACGAGACCTAGGAACGAGCGAAGCAATGAAACATCCTTTGTAGGCGGTATGTGTTGAACGGCATGAACGTTCTCAGGGTCCAGACGGCGGCCCATAACATTGAAGACAAAACGGAGACATGTGATGGATGACATGAAAAACTGGCACTTGTCTCCTCGACGCCGAAACCCATAATCTTGGGTGCGTTGGAGAACGACCGCGATTCGTCCTCGAAGGTCGTCCCGCGTGCACCCAGAAATAGTGGCTTCGTCCAGGTGGGTAGCAGTATCAGGCAGGTCAATTAGCATGGTATTCATGCTTTGTTGAAAAATGGCTGGGCGGTCTAGACAGAGAATGGCAGTATGGTGTACTGGCACAGGTCGCAATGTATGTTGGTTGTCAGCAGACCACGGGATTGTGGGACGTTTTTGATTTACATGTGTGTCGGCCAGATCGAGCCTGGCGAAGCACGTTCCACCGTTAAAGATCGAGAACAGGTCTTCAAGAGCAAACGGTGGATAATAGTTAGCAGTAAGGCTGGTGGAGAAGACAACGCTGAACCGATCGGTTGGCCTTCTTTATGACAACGATGGGGGTTGTCGGGGATGAGTAGGCGACGGACATCAGCACTTTCAAGAATCTTGAGTTCCCGATTGAAGACATATAAGGCAGAATAAAATACCGGACATCTTGAGCGGAAGACGGTTTGGACCGCAGGTTTAAAGTGAAAAGCCGTTTGGGCATGAATGCAGCAGAGAAGAATTTTGTTGAACACTGACCTGAAGCGTTGAATGAGTTCATCCGCTATGCGTGGTGAATTCGTTGCAGAAGACTGCAGTCGATTGCAAATGTCCATGATTGATAGTTCTGCCAGGCCGAGTAGTTCAAGCCAATCGAGACCGAGTAGGTTGAGATTCGAATCAGACAGGTAACAGATTGCATTGATGGCTTTGTTTTTGAAACTGACACGACAATGCAATTGCCCAGTTAATTGCACTGTACCACCACAGGCGCTGGTGGCGGGATGGGATGTCAGCTGAACTGGCGGACGGCCGATTGATTTCCATAGTTGTTGTGACTTATTAAACGGCCTACGAGCGCGTAAACAGACAGCAGGATAACGGTTGGTGAAACGGTAGATAGCGGAACGACATTCAACGGTAATGAACAACGGACTAAGAAATATGCACGATTAATATGTACCTTTCCGGCCAACCCAACCACATAAGGCTAACGAACGAACACAGAGAAAAGACTGGTCTCCTGACAGAGCTACTTTATGTCACTCGATCCAACGATGACGCGGTCACAAACTAGACTACATTTAAACGGTTTGTGACCAATCAGAAAACAACGACAGAAGTGGACCAGACAAAGATCCAGACAAAAATCCAGACAGTACAGAGGTCACTTCGAACAAAATGAAATAAGCCGTTCCAAAGGCAAATAAAAATGATAAGTTCGGGGAATTGGGTTTTTCCCCTCCTTTACGAAAACTGGTAGTAGCTGGTCAACCTGAATGAGATTCGGTGGTCGGCGTTGCCGATGGTTTCATCGTCTCGGAGGACAACTTGTCTTGGCAGTTGACAGAGGTAAGGTTGACGCCTCGGGAATCTCGAACGTGTCCAGGTGTAGGCAAAACGGTATAATCCCCTGGTCGCCAAGTATTTATTCACTGATACCATGGCGTGACCGGAGCTGATTGCGATGGTGGACCCAAGTGTCCCCCGCAACGGAAAACTCATAAGGCACCGGTGTCTCGTTATCTCACCTTCTGCCCACTGGTTGTGATCGGATCGATATACACGGGCGTAGACAGGCGACTGGACTGATAACGGGGCGTATTCGTCTGAAGAAAATTGCTTACGTTCTAATTGCTTTGTCGGGATCATGGAGGTCAGCGTGGTTTGCGGTTTACGACTCATAAGGCTTTGGCAGGAGATGGGTAACTGTTCAGCAACTTGTTGGGAGTTCTGCGGCAAACGAGTGGAAGTTACCGTAAGCTTTCTTCAGACGCCCCATCCCTACACGACTTGAGAATGGCACTTCTGCGTATGTCGACGAGGCGTTTTACCTGCCCGTTGGACTGTGGATGATTTGGAGGCGACCGAACGTGTTCAGTGACGTTGCGTCTGCAGAATTCGCCAAACTGACCGGACACGAATTGGGTACCATTGTCAGACACAATGGTTTCGGTGAGGCTAGGCTGACTGCACGGTCGTCGAAGATTGTTGGAAGTAGCAGTCATCTCCGGTGAAGTCAGCGGTACGATTTCAGGAATGAGGATGCCCTGTTTCTCATCGCGTTTGAGCTCTGGGTTAACGAGTGCAAAGCTGCGTACGGTACCGGTCTTTTCGGACGAAAGACGGGTTGAGCTACTGGAGATGGATGCAGGATTACTTGATTCTGAGAGCAGCGTCTCAGACCTCCCTGAAACATTGGCGCGAACCGTTGGACGATTTCAGTTGTCGAATTGCATGGTGCGGCAGGGGACCGCACTTGGTTGCATATTGCTCGAATTGAGAAATCGAGCAGCTCAAGGTGTTCTATCCAATCGATTCCGAGCAAATTGAGATTCGAGCCAAAGACGTATCAGGAACTGTTAATAGTTATGCCTCTGAATGGGACGCAACACTGCAATTGGCCAATCAATTGAAAAAGGCCGCCACAGACGCTGGTGGCGGATTGAGACGTCCGTCGGATTGGAGGTCGAACAAGTGTTTTCCACAGACTCTCTGAAATGACTGTAATATCCGACGCAGTGTCCAACTGTAATCAAACCGGGAAGCCATTTATCATGACCGAAACGAACTTTCGTCGACCGGGAACGTTGACTTGGAAAGTGGTCAGCAGGCTCTGGGATCTGCCAACGGGTTTGGATTTGGGCCTCGATTTGAACCTGGGGTTGTACCGCGACATGGAGGTAGCGAAACCACTGTCAATGTGTCGGAAATGACAAAAGTCGTCCTTGTGTCCCAGTTGACCACACCGAGAGCAACGGTGCCGTCTGAGAGGACAGTCACGATGAAAGTGCCAGCAGCCGCAATGCCTGCACGGGGACGGAGGTGACTTTTTCGCTTATGAGCGCAGAGGATGCGAGCCAAGTCCTGCGGGAAGTGAACCAAGGCCGGAATGTCGTGGGAGATTCTGTGTTCGCGTACCATTGCCCGAACCGTGTGTAAACGAGCCGGAACGTACTGCATGTACGGCACCAGTGCTGCGTTGGATCATTGCAGCGTCGTGTTTGAGGTTGATTAGGCGATGGCATTCCGTGGTAAGCATCTGAATCGTCGTCGCGGGAATTTGCTCGACCTTGTTCAGCAAGCGAGTACGGATTTCTGCGTCTTTCGGAGAGTGGAGACCGCAGACGAACACCAGGCATTTGAATTGATCCTCAGTAAGCGAACCGAGCTTGAAAAGCTGGCACTCACGATTGACCGCACCGGCATAGGTGACGTACTCGTCGTCGTCTGGCTTGACCAGTATCAAACATTGGTGCCTTGTGTTGAACAAGAAAGATTGATCACCGAAGATGGACCGCAAAGTCTCGACTGTTTCCTTGTAGGAGTTGTCGCGTGGGTTCTTGGGAAGGATAACGTTGACATACTCTTCGCGCTAAACGGTACCGATTTTGCGTAGGAGGAGACGGACCTTCCACGGTTCATCTTGTGTACCGAAATCGACACTGAACAGGTCCTCATGCTGTCTGATCCAGGCATCAAATATCAAGCTAGCCCGAGCATCATAATGAAACTCGGCGATACCGCTTGCGACAGCGTCAATTGATTGTTTCTCACCGGCCAAGCTTGATGTAGACAAACGGTCAGTGAGCGCCTCGATACGCTTGAGCTGCTGTGCGAGAAGACGTTTTAAGTCAACGGATTCGTCAACCATAATTGAAAATCACCAGACCCGTTCGCCAATATGTTGTGACTTGGTGTACGGCCTACGAACGCGCAAACAGACAGCAGGATAACGGTTAGTGAAACGGTAGATAACGGAACGACATTCAACGGTAATGAACAACGGACTAAGAAATATGCACGATTAATACGTACCTTTCCGTCCAACCCAACCACATAAGGCTAACGAACGAACACAGAGAAAAGACTGGTCTCCTGACAGAGCTACTTTATGTCACTCAATTCGACGATGACGCGGTCACAAACTAGACTACACTTAAACGGTTTGTGACCAATCAGAAAACAACGACAGAAGTGGACCAGACAAAGATCCAGATAAAAATCCGAACAGTACAGAGATGTCCCAATTAAAGGACCAGTGTGTAGGCTAGGTGCCAGAAATTTGCACATTGCTGAGAACGCTCGTGAAGGACAAGTGCTTTGGCGGGGTGCCAGGAATTGGCACAAAGTTTAAGAACGCACGTGAAGGATGAAGTGATACATGGCCGTGCCGACTATGAAGGTCACTTCGAACAGAATGAAATAGGCCGTTCTATAGGCAAATGTAAACGATAATTTCGGGGAATCGGGTTCTTCCCCGACAATAGTCGATTGGGGATAACTGCGATATCGGACGCAATGTAGAGCTGGAGACCAGCTGGGTGCCCGTTGATCAGTACGGACACAAACTTCTTGCGGGAGGAGACGCCGACTTTGAAGCAGAGAAGCAAACTGCTTGACTTCACGATCGGTTTGGAATGATGTGAGTGTGGCCGCTTGATAATTGCTCGTTGACTGCCCGGCGTGCGTGGTTGACAGTGGCCGTCCATGTGGCCCACTCTTTCGCATTGTTGATAGCAGTGTTGCTCGAAGAGGTAAAAACGCGTGCAATGCCATGCGCCGCAATGCCAGCTTGGAGAGGGCGACGACTACATTGAGATGGATTTCACGGGACGCTTTGTGGGGGAGGGTTGTTGCTGTTGCCTTGAACACGCGACTTTGTTGACAGAAGTTTGGAACTGAGGAGGATTCTGGACTAAAGCGGAGTCGTGTTTCAGACTGAGCAGCCGATGTCCTTCAGTGGTGAGGTCCCGAAGGATAACCGACTCGTCTTGTTGGATTCGACTTGCAGGGAGTCAGCACCATTTGGATAGTGGGGTTCACAGACAAAGGTGAGGCATTTCAACTGATCCTCCGTAAGACAGGATAGCTTGAACCGCTCGCACTCACAACTGACGACGCCATCGTAGGTGACAAGGTCATCCGAGTCTTGCTTGGACAGCTTGAGGCAGTGATATCGCAAGTTGAATAGGGATAACTGGTCACCGAATATCTCAGACAGGACATTAACCGTTTCATTGAAGCTGATGTCACGCGGGCCCTTGGGCAAGACGAAGTTGATATACTGTTCGTGCACCGCAAAGCCAAACTTCGAATTGTGATTGTAACTATTCACCGGATGGTTGTCTTTGAACGACAAAAATAAAAATCTATAGTTCTTTTAGGCCATTTGAACTGGCCAGTTGCACTTGGTCGCCTTCTTATGAGTTTCTAGAAATTCTTTAAGACACCCATTTGGTAGCACCGCTTTTGCATAACATTTTCTGTATATCAAAGATTCAGCTAGGCATTACAGAGTGCAACAGGGTCTTGATCCAGTCGTGTTTGTGTGCAATCTGTATAAAACTGGAGAACCAAGAATACTGCTTTTTCCTTGTTGCTTTACGTTTGACGGAACGCTGTATCATACCATCTTATTGCTAAATAACAGTTTTATCTAATCGAGCCAGAGTATTGTTGTATTCACTCGCGTACGACAAGAATAAGTTTTGGCGAACAGAGTAAAGAAGGATGAACGCAAATAAACCCGACTAGGATTAGTAAAAAATAATCCAACATCATCCGAAAAATTAAGTTCCATTTATCCAGTTCAGCAAAACGGCAAGAGGATTGTGAGATGCAGGCATTTCGTTTATTCTCATCATTTAGTTGCATAATGCATTGGGTTATGAAGGATTGGAGCATGTCGACGAACAGATGAACGTCACCCGAATACACATCAGGTTGTGATAGATGGTTTTAGTGCTACGGCAACGAGATTGGTTGTGTCAGTACCTTCTTCTAACAGAAACCTGGCGTGTGACATTTGATTGACAGCAGTTCGAGAAAAGACATCCTGGGTTTGCGACTGCAAAGAGGGACCATAAAAAACTGGCCAGTTCAACCACATAATATGTTGCGATTAAGCGATTTACGATCGAAAACGCCGGATTTCCGATGAGATGTTGGGATACCGATCTGCAGTATGCCATGTCTTTCTTTGTCGCAAGTTTCAGTCCGTTCTGCCTGAGTGTGTCGTTGCAGCAGCAGGTAAGCAGGTGGATGACATGAGTGGCAGAGTTTGTCGAGAAAGAACAGTCAGGGCAGCAGTGAATAGTTTTGCGGGTTGAAAGTAACATACGCAATTCCCATGTAAGGGAGAGTAATGAAGACCTTCTCCTTCGGAGTCCATTGTGGTTATGATTAGGCCGCTCGTTCCTTACAACGACTTTCAGAACCTTGGCCAGATATCCATTCGTAGACATAACGTTTCTAATGAGTTTTTTTCAATATGTACGTGGTTAGTAGTGTATAATTTATTTGCGCACTAAGGCTACTTTGTAAGCGACAGGCCTTAATGGAGATACTTGCAACTGCTGTCTGCTACATACGGCTTTCCGATAAACGGACGTGACAAGTGTACTACCTGATCTCCTGAAAATGAGAGTATGCACACAAGGCGGTGAGTCATCTAGATCTTTTCCAAGAAGGACAAACAGATTTCGGCGAATGGTAATACACTGATGTATAACTGTCATAAAACGATCACATGCAAATATTAGAATGACCTCAACACAAGACACATAAAGTAAACAATGGTAAATTCAATCAGATGGTTCATTTTCGACCGTTTCGAAAAAGATGTCAGCAAATATTGGGTTCAGCGGACTGCCCATTGCTACACCAACTTACTCATAAGTGCGTAGGTTGAACTGGAACGGAATGTTTCCTATGAGCATAATTAATTCTTCAAGATATTCAACGGGAATAAATAAAAAACAAAACAACCCAAAAATCCACTGTACCATGCAAAAGAACATTTTTGAATAACGAGTCAACTACGTAGAGATTTTGTGGGAAACTCACCAAAATATTTTATTAAAAATATCAAATAACTCAAAGTAATCTTCCACATAAAGCGAACTGAGGCTGTTGTGGATAAGATCAAAATGTCGAACTAGACAACGAGCGAAATCGTGGTAGGTTGGACCACCCATGACGAGAATAAGCCATCCCTCTATATAGTGATGGGTATTGATTGATTTATATTCGAGCGATGGATTGATCGTTTGTTGATTTGTTTGTGTTCCGTCATAATACAGTCTGTACACTCACAACCATTTGTCCTGTTTGCTGGACGAGACAGTGTATATTCCGTATCCAAGTGGGTGTGACAAATATAATTGCCATTTGCAATGAAATACATGGCTATTTTCAAGCCGGGTTCGAAATCAACATTCAGAAACTTCGTCGATACAACGAACTTGTGAACTTGATCAATGGAAATTTGGCATGTCGAGCGAATAATGAAGTTGTTTGATATTGTACTGAATACAATCCCATTATGCGATTGAAACTGTTTGATCCGCTGAATTGGCTATGACAGTGTTCTCACAGTAGGCTTCATAGTATAGGAATTGAGTTTTCGATCCTGAAGATCACAATCTACAGCAACTTTCGGCAGACAACCGTTTGCTGCTTGACTTCACTACTGACAGGGTTACAAGTTTGAGAATAGAATGACCGACACCGTCTAGGCTAAGTATATTTTGGTTACGTCAGTCTTATCAACAGCGTCCTCGGCTGTACATTCAGCTGTAACTTTTTGTCCGCGTCTTGTGTTAAGTCGATAACTTGGCAGTCACGTGCATAAAATGGGGAGTAAAACTTCTCTATCCACAAATGGATATACACTACTGATGAGCTGAGGTCAACCTTGAGTCTAACGCTTCGAAATAAGGTAGACTAGATGGAAGATATGGACGCTCTCAATGAAGACCAGTGTGTTGCGTTT
>JTDE01000480.1:55198-73844 GCA_014338405.1 Paragonimus skrjabini miyazakii
ACCTATACCTAACAGTATGTATAATTTCCCTTCATACTGTATTCAACATTTCGCAGCATCTAAAACAAATTTTCTATCAAGCGTACTGATTCACAGGGAATTGGTTACTTTGTACTGCTGTTGCTCAGTACGTTATGTTAGCCATTCCACCAGAAATTTAAAACTGACTTGCTCAGAATGTCAGCATGCACTGTTTTCTCTTTCACGAACACGATCCGCAGTTGATGTAATCAATCGCTACACCACAGTGTTTATGGATTTGTGACCAATACTATAGTACACCACAGAACACGACCTGGAGACTAAAGTTTTTCTATATCCAAGTTGGTCAATAATACACTTTCAAAGTCTGACGTTTCCTTTCGATCGCCTTCATTTCAAATGCTTCTGAACACAAGTAAATATTTCGTTCGCATTCGTCTCACTGCATATATTGATCCGTTCTGTGACGACCTCCTTAGAATAGACACCGTTTTTATGTTGTTCAGAAAAAAGGCGGTATCTTCCATTGTGGTCTGTTTCAAAGACTCTTCTGAACACTACAGCACACAACACACACTTTTCGCTTCTCATTGCGCAAAATCCATTACAGTCATTTCCACCAACTCATCGAAGTCTTGAATCAGCGTTTGTGAATAAGTGCACACCCAACCTATCAGTTCTCCCGTATCTGTGCCTCAGCCTTAAAATAAATAGACAGCGTTTAACACTTGAAAAACTCGCATTTTCCCAACTCAAAATTCCTTCCATTAATTATTCCACCAAACTCCATTTCTGTCTTTTTCTCAATCACATTCCCGTTTTCTTCTCATAATGTTGCATTTGTGAGCAGTTTACGCAAATGATGGGTATTTTATTTACAGTCTATTTGCTTTACTAAACCACAGTGCTCTTTTTTGACACCTGATGAGATCAGCCGATCAATAAACAAAATAATTACTTTTCATAATACGAGACAAATGTAGCATCTCCTGTACATCCCAAAACACTTCGCTGAATTGCTACAGGTGCATGCTGTAGTCAGCATAATTGCAAAACAAACTTATCACGAACATCAAAATGTGCACAGAGAAAAATGCATGCAAAAGAATATTCATTAGAAGTTGATTGCCACTGTAAACACAGACTGTTGAGTACGCCACATTGCACGCAATGGAAACCAGACCATCAGGAGGAATGGGGTTAATGTATATAGATCAACAAATGAATCCGCCGATCGATTTTGTAGAGGACCAAGAGCATATAGTTAGCTGTTTTGCACGCGGACATTCAGTTAACATTTCATCTGATACCATTACAAATTAGATGGTGTGTCGGTGTGGAAACAGTAATGGTATTTACCACTCAGCGATGAGAGTGGTGAGTAGAAGACCAGCCAAAATCCATGACAAACTGACTGGACGTATAACAACCACAGCTGTATATGAAACAGAAATCACACAACAACAGGCAAAATTAGATACACGCCACGAGTTTGGTGGTGTTCAACGGAGATAATACAGTGCATCTGACAACGGATGTGGGTATTGCGCAAGTGATAGCGGACAGGACAGTACATTTTGCCTATCTCGCAGTTTTCATCCAACAGTCACAGAAGCTGTCAGATCTGGCGCCTTCTACAGTCACCACATTGGGTGCTTTGATCAGGGCAGAGGTTGAGGACCCCTGGCAGTAGTTGTCTCAATGTACAGACGTTTGAGCAATGCTAGACCATTCTGAGAACCTGGACGAGGTGGTCGTGGTAAAGACCAAGTGAAGTTGACAAATCCGAATATGGTGATATTCAGCAGGATGAGAACTCTTTTGAAAATGACACGGGTATATCCTACGGAAGAGATTCTAATGACTGGATTCGACCGCAAAGCTGCAAGACCCTTTCCGAAGTGAAATTTGAACTTTTTGAACGAAGCATACATAACTCAGCAACTTAATTAGTCTACGCTCGTTCGCTTGGACATTCGGTTGTTTAACCCTCGAGTTGAAGGAGAATTATTAACTTGCTCATTTCCCTCAGTACCGTATAATTTCTAGACTGTTTGACAACCATTTTCACGTTTCATTTTTCAGACGGTTTCATGTGGTGTTAATGAGTTAGAGACTACGCACAACTCAAGGATAAACTAGAGTTTGTTAGGACGGATTCAACACACGAAATCAAGATTACCTGACACCAATGGTTAGGTGTCTACCGTAAATGACTGGTGAACAGAGAACAAAACTGTCTTTGATCAAAATTTCAGACAACAGTTTGTCTTGTGGCAACTTATGTTGAACGGTGATCACAAAATCTGCATTTGATGGATCTAAATTGTTGAGCTGATACCCTTGACTGGAGAAGTGTGTTGTTTGTGGGTAATATCGTTTAATTTCAACAGTTTCGGTGGTTTACAGGGTCCAAAACTTGAAGTATTCATATTTTTACTCCATCATGAGGAAACTGAGAAAGGTGATGTACTTAGATATGTTGAAGTTGACAGTAGAATAAAGCAATTCCTATTTTATAAGAAGATGACGTTTTTTTGATCATCCATCAAAAAACTAAAATTATAAAACCGACTTCCTTGGTAGCTAACTCGTTTTAGGATCATATTCCCACAACTGACGATGTGAACTAGTGCGGAGTGTTTATTAACAGATAAGACGTGAAAATGAAGCCAAGGACAGATAAACGATCTACGAAGCGCAATTTACGGATGTTGCAGCCACCGCAATAGGCGTGGGACTGTAAAGGCTGTTATTTAAATACGGTTGTTTTGCATTCCTGAGATACCGACTGAATTACATTAAAAAGGTGTATTTACCTATGACATCTGCGTGCGCCAAACACTCACACTACAATCCATTGTTAGAGAACATGCCGAGTGATTTACTCAGCCTGAATAGCCCATCTTGTATTTTGCCAACGGAGTGCAAACAGAAAACTAGTGCTACAACCTACCAGCAGCATGGCCGCCACAGAATCCCAGTTCATTTTCAATGAGAAGTATAGAGATAACCATATACCATGTTAGCAAATGGTATAAGCTTAGAAACCAACAAGCCATACTACTCGCCAGTTCTGTTGGTAAACACAGTGAATGCGAAATACAGTTCACGTGGACGTGTCTTGATGCTGTACACGGCAACAAAACTCGATCGTGTCAGGACCGTCATTATGTAGACGTTGTTGGATTTGTACTCCGGATATGTCTAGTGGGTGATAGTAAAACACGACTCATGAGAAAAACACAACACTGACAGTAAGCCAAAAACTGTTTAGATTCTGATGCATATCGTCAGGCTTATCCACTGCATCGTTTCCATCTGACGTTTGATAATCCAGTTGGCGAAATGACCAGATAAGGTGGTGGTTTATGGGGATGATATTGTGGCATAGAATCTAACAGAATTGGCGTACGCTGAACAACTAAGTGAAGTTTATAACGGAATAAGCACGCCAGAATTCAAACTAATTGTGACCATTCACAGTTGGATAGGCATACGTGGTGCCATTATTACGTGGAGCAGAATAAGGTGAAATACAGATATTTTCAGTGGAACGCGTGAAGACCAGAGAAACTATTGGTTTTAAGTTGAAACTGGGTTCCGAGATAATTGTTGGGGCAATCAGAGAGCGACATCTCCTTCGAAAATACGTTCCTCTGATAACATGATACTTGTGAGAAGTAATTCAGACTAGCAGAAGATTCCATAGGATTGACGACACTCAAGGAGTTTTCAGACGGATGAAATGCGAAGCGAACGGCTGATAATGAAATCTGAAGTTTTGTTTTCACCATTTCTACGAGGGTTTCCAAATATCTGAATTTCAAACTGCTAGACGCAAGAAGAATCTGTAGTGTGACGGTAAATGATTCGGACCACAACACTGGAGCATCATTCAAACATTAGAATGAAGTTATAGTGTTATTCGATAGGCTCAATCAATTTTTTATAAAGTAGGTGATAAACCCTTGCAATGGGTTACATAACAATTTTCTGAACACCGGAAAAGTTGCCCCCACATCTGTTCGGCCAACGGTTCACTTGCAGTCAATACACAAGCCTCTAGAGTAAATGAGGATCTCGTAAAATACGGGAAATCTATCGGTCTGATGAGCGATTTATCCGCAGTAATATTTTGCAATAAATCACATGTTTATATTTGGCATTCGCATCGATAGCATACAATTTCAACCAAAGCAGAAGAAAGAACTGACAAAGTAATTTTTCGGGCTAGTAACTTTATCTCACTACACAACCTGCAAACACTAGTAACATTAATAGATCAAAGTGAAATCATCCGGAGAGTGGTTGGTGTTCCGACAGGAGGTGGAAGCCTCTCTATATAACCACTAACAACAGAAGGCCCAAACAATCACATCTTAATGAAACCAGTTGATGTGAACAATATAGTAGTGTATATATTTTGGCCTGATGATGGAACATCCGCTGCCGTGAACTTTCTAAGACAACTGAGACGATAACTGGCATAAGATGATCACGAAATGCCGTACAATGAATGCAATATGAAATCAAATTTATATAAACCAAAAGCTTACTGAAAAAGTTAAAGAATGCTTAGATAACCATCTTACCAACTTGTCTGTAATGCCTGATGACGAAAGGTCGTGGGCTAAAAACTAAACAACCATTCAGGTCTATGCAATACCTGTCTCCTAACTTAGGGAAAACTTGGTCAGTAGAACTCATGGGCTGAGGTCCACTATAAATTTGTTGCGAATATCCCATACTCATCATGACTGATTCGTTTGATTAAAGCGACTAAAATTACATAGGAAAATGCACTGAAAGCGTGAGAAAGTTATGAAGCACGTCCCGTTAAATTACGGTCTTTTACAAGCTAAACTAATTGACTTGCCGTCAGAGCGAAGAACTTCGAACGCGCAATCATCGTTCGAAAGAGAAGCGCATTTGAATGACATCACACCGCCCACAACCAAACCAGATAACCTAACGCATCAACCAAATGACCGGGGAATAGCAGACACTTCAAAGGGGTTACCAGGAATCTGCTCTGCCGTTATCGTTATTGGTCAACAGAAGTCTGTTCTGCTATACTAGAAAGATCCTCCACTTCGTTTACAGTACGGTAGTGCCTCTTTGAATTACCAAGTGACGAACTCACCGAAATGTAGCCGAATAAACTGACAGTGATTCAGTTGGTTCAAAGTAAAACTTGACAAACTAGCAAGACCAAGACGTGTATAGTCATTTGTTCTGAGACGTATTCTCAGCGTCCTGTTTTAATTGCAAACAGAAACTTTCAAACGGTTGGTAAACAGGTCACCTTTCGCCACCCGCTGAAAACGAAAACTTGAATGCCACCTTTCTACCTTCAAGACCGAATGCGTTTGGAAACTGTATTTTTGTCAAATTATAATCGTGAATTCGAACCAAGGATGAGATCGACTTTGTGCCTTACGTTTACTGACTTAATTACCCGGATTTATTCCCTCTCATCTTAATAGGGAACGTGGTTCTCTTCGCTGTTATCATTTTCAGTGCTGCAATACATTTGGCACCTTCGACCGTATGCTCCCTTCTAATCTATCTTAATCTAATGACCATAGCTATGTCTGTCTGAAACTTGCCAGAAAATGTCATAATCTGCTATTAATACATTTATAAAAAGAGGTTTTCTTTGCCTAATTGATACAAGCAGAACAAATCCAGTAAGCAGTTGGCGTCTCACTACTCATCACATTACATTATGTATGACAGACAACGTCTTATATGTTTTCTGGATGATGAACTTATCATGCTTGGAAAGTGTTTATGAGGTCGATTGCAAGGTTAGTCTCCAACAGATGCCCAGCGAGGCAGGTGGACGTCTGGTGTTGCCTATGAAAATCGCGTGTGACCAGACAGAATGGGTAATTAAAAGGAGCATTACTGGATTTGCCGTGTTGCTGATCGGTGCCAAAGAAGGTTGTTTAAGTCGTCAGTTCTGCCACATTTCTTATCAGTTATTGGAATTGGCAGTTGCATGTCACTGAGCGGTTTATTTCAAAGTCCCAATAGCGGTTAATCGGAAGTCATAGCTCAAATTAAGCCACAACTTGCTTCCGCTCCGTTTATGCGGATGGACATAATCTAATTCTACTTGCTGGTTCATATGGACTGAGACCGCAAGGACTCGAAATTGAGTTCAGAAGGATTATTGATGCTCATCCTCTAACCAAAGCTGCACGTCCGGTTTCGCCATTGTTCGAAATTGTGAGGTGACTATTATGCTGAGAAAAACAGGGGTTAATAATTAGACGGATTTATTAAGTAGCAGATTATTTATTAGACAACCTGAACCTCATCAATTTTTTGCATATAGACTTCTCATTTTGTAGACTCCCTAGCCGTCCTCTTTTTAAAGACATTTGGTTGACCCAAGTTTCGTTCTTCTCGGAGCCCAGCGACAGTGTACTGTGACAGATGAATGCCAACGCTTGATAAGTGTGAAACATGATGCAACCACGACTGAACAACCGGGGTTACCTGTAGTCCGTACAGTTTTGCGGCAGCCAACCGAAGAACCGAGAAACGTCGTGTAATCTTCCTATCAAAGCCCCAGTTGCATGATGCCTACGTGTTGTCTGGCCTTATCTGTAATTCTTTCAATTCAGGCCCCACAAATGCCAAAAGTGCAAAAGAATCGGACATAAGCAGATGCGTTTCCGTTTAGCTCTGACATTCAGAAGTCCGCCGTCGATTTCAAGAAACCACCGCAAGAAATCGAAGAAACAGAGTGCAAGGCTGAATCCCGTTCTGGCAACCTTTAACCCAAACTTCGCTACGTGCCGAAAGTACGTGCCGTTGAATATTAACTGCGGTCTTGCACGCCTACAGCTCGACACTGGTTCTGACATCACGCGAATTTCGCGACAAACGTGGAAGAACAGTGGCCTTCCGGTGTACAAAAAAGAACCTTCATCTCATAACGTATCTGAAGAAAAACTGGCACTGATGGTTGAGTTAGACTGTGATATTGAGTGCGATGATGTCCATACAGGTGGCATGGTCTAACTTACCGAGCATCTGAAACTAAATCTTCTGGGCCTGGACTGGAATGAACGTCTGAAACTGCTGGACATGCCACTTAGCCAGTTGTGCAGACAGGTGAAGGTACAAGCTCCGCTAGCAGATCAGGAACCGAATCACGTTCGTCAGAACCTGACAGAGAAGTTAAATAAATTTGCCGATTTGTTTCAGGAAAACTTTGGTTGGTGTACCAAACCTAAAGCAGTACTTAGCTTGCGTTCAGATGTCGAAGCTGTTTTCCGGCCATAATGACATATGCCATATGCTGCCCTACCAACTGTGGGCAGCCCCTATTGTAATTGTTAAGAAGGCTAACAGCTCTATCCGATTGTGCGCAGATTTTTCTACAGGATTAAATGCTGCACTGGAGGACCATCAGTATCCTCTTTCCGTCCCTGAGAACTTGTTCGCAAAGCTCAACGGTGGCAGATGTTTTACCAAACTCGATCTGGCCGAAGCCTATCTGCAGGCTGGAGTCGACGGGGATTCCAGAGAACTACTGACCATCAACACTCATCGGAGATTATCCTAGTATCGCTATCTACCTTTTGGAGTGAAACCAGCGCCTGCAGTCTTCCAACTGATCATGGACACGAGGCCGGCTGATATCTTGGGAGTAGCAACATACTTCAAGTATCAATCAAAAACCAGTATCAGGCAAGCGGACGACGTCACGATTAATTGCCTCACGCACCAAGGGAAACGAGGACAACTTGATTGTGGCTATTTCGGTGAATCATGATGTGAAGTACATGGTTGCAGGGGAAATAAGGAACCTTTCAATAAATGCGTCAATGACCCAGCAATGGACTAGATGAGATTCAGTTTTGCAGAATCTTCAGTGCCATCTTCGCAACGGGTGGTTTCAGGATCTCATTGATAGTGAGTTGGAGCGGTACTTTCAGTTATGAAACCGTATTCCTACTTTCAATTCTTGCATGCTTGGTGAACGTGTGATCGGTACATATGGACTCAGTTTGAACGTAGTCATCCCGGTATCACTTGGATGAAAGCATTGACATGCAGTTGTGTGTAATGACCTCATATGGATTCCCACATCAAGAATATAGTGTTTCAAAACCCTCAGAATGATGGTTTGTTAGGCAGCAGAGCAACGTACAAATTTAACTCGTTGAAATCTGGTGTGTCGTGAACAGTTTTTCAACTGTATGGAATTTTTCTTTAAGTTTACAACCAGCGAATCTATTATACAACGAGGGGTTGAGCGAAGATTCGAATTCTATCAGTTCGATTGTGGGAAAATGATTTCGTTTTGCTAATTTGTTGAGTTTTAATTAGTGTGATGTATATATCCTGGGTCACCACGATAGGTGAATCCATGTGAGTTTTTCGTTAGTTTGTTTGTAGGGAGATATTCAGACAGTGGTAGTGCATGTTGTTCTTTATCAGCTCAATGTTGAAAATGTTGCACAAGCATTTTTGATTTAGTCCACATGTTGCTTTCATTACAGCCCAAACGTCACACAAGCTGCTTAAACGCTGAAGTTAGGTTGTATATCCTATTAACTTATAAACACTTGTTCTTTTACCCTCAAGTGTTTCTGAGCGCAATGTGCTTTATCTTTGTTTTCGCACAACTTTTTTCTTACGGACCGTCACGAAACTGGTGGTCTCATCTCATTCGTAACTGGAATGACAATATGTATCACAACAGAATGTTAGGTTGATTTTATACCTTTTTTAATTTGCAAATCTGGAATGAAACTTCGTTGTACATACCATTTATATCAGTTTAGACATATAGACGATGAAATTGTATGAGTTTATAAAGTTATAACTAAATATCGATCGGACTTTTTACGGTGAAATTAGGTCACAGGTCCATCAGTTGACGGTGTTTTGGTTGGTTTATTAAATCGCGCTCCTGCAGTGTTTTGACCGGGTGTGTTGGTCATCGATCCGGTGGTTTTGTGGCCGTGGTAGACGCAGCACCTGAACAAACCGCTTTTAATGGCGTAATACCGGATCAACCAGCCTGAGATCAGTAGTTACACTGTTTTAACAACTGTGATGGCGAATTACTTAAAAGTTTTCAAGACAAATGGCACTTGTTTATCGTGATAGTTCACCAAGCCTCACACTTAATTATCTAGCAGAAGTGTTTGTTTTGTACAATGAAACTTATACGACTGAAATTTTCAGGCTGATTTGGTGTCGTACATGCTACCAACCGCATCAAAACAGAGACTTGTACAAGGTTTAGTAAATAAAGACAGTCGAGCTTCACAAAAGGATTTAACAAAATGACTCGGTGAAAACTGTCACTTAAGTCGGAGCATAGTCATATACAGCCGTTTAACAGTGCTGTATTCACTAACCTGGAAGACAACGGATATTTATTACATATTGGATGAATCGACAATGAAACTTTCTGCAAGCATTCTATACTTTGAGTCCATCCTGATGTGGGTAAAAACGAAACTGTAAACGCACATTAATATAATTTTATTCGTTTTGATCCTGAACATATCAATTTAATATGTGCTTCTGTTCAAAGTTGACTGATAATTTATTTTCTCCTCCTCTGTAATCAGCTTGTATTGGAGTGGGTGGCGGAGGTCGCGGATTATTGTGTTCATATAGGAAACATCGAGCGGTGATGTGTTCACCTGGTAAATCACTCGGAATTGCTTTTCTACTTCCCGACGGCCTATACATTCTTCTTGGGTGCTCTGCGCACACACTCATTGACGTCAACTGTTCATTTTTACGTAACCAACCTAGGGATTTTGAGCGATAAGCAAACTTTGGTGGTATGAAATTTTCCATATGCTCTTCATTATGGGAATCTTCTAGGGATTGCCGAAGGTGCTTCAGTTTTTGGTGGTACATAACTCGTGGATTTGCTTTTGGCACACAAGAGGGAACGGAACATTTCGTTAGGTTTTCGAAGCCGATGAGTGAATCGTCATTGAGAGAAAACCCGATGTTGTTTATATTCAACTCTGATGAATTTCCTCTTGAAAAACCTGAAAGAGACATCCTGATGTTAGCAGAATTGATAATGAATATTTTTATTACCGATTCAATTATGAAAAAGTTAAATGTTAAAATCAATTTTCATCTAATAAACACTGATATACCAAGGTTTGTTTAACTATGGTTATGAAATATTTCCAACGTACCTTACTTGATAAAGTAGTAAGTCTTACCAATGTTAAGATCTGCCACTCAACGTTTTGGTCAGAATGCAGGTATCCAAATTCAGTGTTTTATATTATTATTTTGCCTAACCATAGAAGAGTTTTTCGAACAGTTTTGAAATCGTCATGATTGTTGATCGTCTGGTAGGCAAACCCTAGCTTTGAATCGTTATTCATAGAGTGGATATTCTCTTCGAGTAGCATCACGGACTGAAGTGATACCCCAACGTGGTAGCTGAACGCAATGGTGAAGCTTGATTACTATTCACCACACGTTCAGCTTGAGGGCACATTTGCCGATAGTTCTACTTCATTTTAGACCTGCTCACCTTACTTCTATGGAGCAGAGTGCATCAATTGCGCAATAGAACAACTGAAAGAGAGAATAAGTGAACATTATCATGTTAGTCGGACGACAGCGAATGATGTCCAGCTTAATGCTAGTACACCTGGTCAGCTCTGGTGACAGGATCAATGTGGATGTTGCACTTAAGCCAATCTACCGCTTCACACCTGTTCACATTAGGAGTTTGGAATACCATATTTTGGCGGATCTGGAGACCAATGAAATCCAGCCGCGATACCCTGACCTGTAAGCTAAAGCATTTTGTTGAAGCAGTCAAGCCACCGTGGCTTGCGATCGTTGGGACGGATGACAATACAGTGGAGTAACCAGATTTGCACCCGTGATATGGCATTGCGTTCACCGTATAGTACAGACCATGCCACATTCGCCGGATAACCAATTTTATTATCTCGTCTTGTTCTTAGTCTGAGAACGGTACACCAATAAAGAGCCTGTAAATCGAGTTTTGGCCTTATAAACTATCAGATATTCATACGTTACTCAGCATCAGTGTGCTTCTTTGATCACCAGGAAACATGCTGATGACATAAAAATGAAGTGACCTTGACAGTGGCGAACATTTCCCAAAACGAACTCGTGAAAATTTTTGAGAATGTACAAATGAATATTTTGTGTTGAAAAAGCCATGCAAGTATGATTCGCTTGACATCAAAGCAACAACTTCTCAAGTTAAGGTAGTCAGTAGACACAGATTGCAAGAACAAGTATATTCAGCTTACTAATATTTCGCACCCTTCCGGCATTCAAAAGTGCGACATATGTGGATACACTACTTTTGATGCTAAATGCTATCAGGACCATTCTTAAAATGTATTTTGTTTGATAAAGTTTTATCTGGACCAGATGAATTTATCAGTTCAATAAAGTGTTACCATAGTAATGAGACTTCATTTTGAAACAGTTGAGCAGCCGAAAAATTGACAACTGCGGAACGACCAAGCAGTTTATGTCTATATTTTGATTTTGATTTCTTCAGTTGTGCTGGTAACGAAATAACCTCTTGTCAATCACATAGTATTAGAACAGAGTATCAGCCCAAATTATGATTAGCCGCTGTCTGCATGCACACAAAATCAAGCCATTACTGTGTAAAAATGTAGAAAGTAACGGCTAAAATAAATTTCCGATGAAATTGTGCAATAAAACCATAAATAACTAAATTCATTCCCGCCCCAGATAAGTAAATGCCTTTGCCATATAGATTTATGTATCTTTGTGACGTACCTTGAAATTTATGAACTACCTAATTTAGTTTCTCATGTGTAGCAGGTGGTATTGTAATGTGCGGTCGAAACCAGCAAGCGCACATGGATTGAATTTGAATTGCGTAACAGGGTGTGTTGCTGTGTTGCTGACGCCGTTTTAGTTTTCGTTTGTGTAAGTCGTGTGCATAACTTACTGCTGTTTGTATTGTTTCCTTTTACAAGACTGTTGCTAGAATTTCTACTTCGGAAGAACGCTGTCCCCTATGTCTCCACGTCGCCCCAAAGTTGGTTCACAAGTGTGACGGACAATCAGAGTAAAAACGGCTGGCTTGTATGTTACAGTATTAGTCCTGACACAGCATAGACAAGAAGTGAATGTTTGTCGCGTACCCAGTCGCACCGTGTTAATCTCAAAATGGTTTAAACGAAGTCATGGTTTCCACACAGGTTGTATGCAAACTTCACCTTAAAGTTGGACGACAATTTCCTTGAGATTGACTTACAGTCTTCGTTCATCAGCACTTAAATCGTTCCAGTACAGTGCATACTGACGTCCGTAAGGTTGACTATTTTTCACATGTATTGTTCAACATTTAATGAGTAGCCAGAATGATTTTGAAGGAAACACTTTATGAACATTGTGAGGACAAGAAATCACACGCCTCCGACGGAAATCATCTGAGTCACAGATCTCCTTACGAAAGTGCTAAGCGAGGCACAAGTTCCTACGTGGTATCCGTAAATGAGGGAGTTAAGAGATGTCAACATAGCGGCTTTGGTCACACTGAACTTATCTGCAATAAGTCTTCAAAACCTCCGTAATCCGTATACACAGATATTTATAGAAGTAGATCATTCGTCTGATTACAACACCTTTATATAGAGGATATGGCAATAACCACTCGACAACTTTTCGACGATTGAATGGGTTTACCCTGACCAGGTAGGTTGGCATACGAGGTGTGCATAACAAGTTTTGTTGTGCTGTTCATAAGCTTTGCAGTGCAGTGGTAAATACGTCACAGAAATTTTAATTCACAGTTTTGTGACCTGCCATCGACCTGTTAATCTATTTCAAGAAAAGTCGTCTGCCACGTGATACTGGGTTTGGATCAGTTATAAAAGTGTGTGTATTGGATCAGAAAGACAAGACAATGTCTACAGTGCGCTAAACGCTGGATGCTTACAGTGGACTGCCACATCTCACTGGTGTACGTTTCAGAAGCCAGTCTGCTGAAGTGTTTTGCCATTGATCTGTGACTGTCCCAGAGTTACGTATACACAGCCCAGTAAATTCTGTTCAGAGTGAAATAGGCATAATCTGGCCACAGAGCCACGATGAGTAGCAGTTCACGTGGACACCCAAAAACAAAACTTGATCTGCATGGATTTATTACAATTAAGCCGCTCGATCGATTCTTGTCAGCTTTATCGCTGGGACAATGAAACTGATGTTCAGTAGCATCTGGACCGTTCGAGTCTATGATACATGTGTAACTAAACCCTGTCTGACCAAGTATCATGCAACATTCCCACTGAGAAACAACCAGAACGGTTGGACAAATGAGACAGTTAAGCAGGACAAAAGCGGTGACACTATTTCTGATACTAACGAACCAAGATTGATGATGAGCAGAATGAAACGTACCTGATCGGAACGTGAGCAGAAAACCTTTTCAAACGTTTGAAAGATCATGGCGATACAGACAGGCAACCTTTGGTCATCTACCGTTTCGGTGAACATTGCTTATGTCAGCAACGGCTCTCTGCTTAAGCCCTAAGGATGTTAGCCACAAGTTAACCACAGTTGTCGTGTATACGCTGCAGTCGCATTCGCGATCACAGGATGGGTTGAACTCTGGATAAATAAAAATGTCCAAAGTTCGTGGCACGCTTTAAGTTCATTAACCCGGATAAGGATTTAAACGAATGAGTGAACGAACAGTTTGCTCTTTTTTAGTTACCTCAGAATTCCTGGCTTTGGAGATTAAATGCAATTAGTTGGGTAAAGTGTTTTCTAACAATGACGAATCACGATCGTCCCAGTATAACTATGCATGCATATATTTGGCACTTTGAAACAGTGTGAATTGTACATCACTCACACCTCATTGTATCTTTCGCATGTGGACAGAAGTTTTAGCCTGCCCCTTTTGAAGAGGTGTGCTAAACTCAGGGTTCACTCTTATCACAGCTCATCAACAGTGTGTAGCTTCGACACGGTCGGAATTTGTATTCCCGTCAAACTTATGAGGCGACTGTATTGACCACTACATCAAATACCGCATATTATCTCAACGCTCAATGACTTGTTTCTGAGTGACTGTCAGTCTGCTTGGTCGTCTTGTGAGAAGACACAGTAACTACTGATGGACATTACCGATAAGCTGGATAAACTGTCGTCTGATTTTTCTTGCAGTTTGCTGTTCAGTATACTTATGTGAGTGATAGGTTAACATTCGACAATGAGAAACCGCAACTGCTGATCAGTAAGCAATCCACTGTTCTGTAGATTAACTAAACTTTGAAATGCTGACCGTGGAGCCATACTTAGCACCAAACCGTGATCTGGTCGATGCGGATTGCTGTCTAACAAGTAGTTACTTTGTGATAGCTGGACTTGTGGTCTGTCATGACCCTTGTGTTTTAAGTAAGTTTAATCTTACAGCCTAATGTGATATGCCGATTCTATCAGTTAAGCCTTACAAGATTGATAATTGCACGGCTTGGAACAGCCTAAGTGACTGACAAAGACCAATATTCTGTCGCACGAGTTCGGTTTTTGTTGTCGCAGCGCCCGATCCAATATGACGAGCGAGACCTGCCTGGTCCCGCTGATTGGACAACAGCAGTTTCGGCCAACAAGGAGGACTGACCAAGCGTTGCACATGAAAACGACTTTGACGAAAATAGGAGTTACGAGCGGCCAACAATAAACGAGAAAAGTATGCCGTAAACAACCGTTCGTTGTTTACACTGGCGACTTCACGCTGACTACATACGTTAGCTATGGAGGCAGCTGGTATCGTAGAATGAAAACATATATGTAGTTTGAATTTTTCGTTCAAGGGTATATGACAAGTTAAATTCTACTCAGAGTATATGAAGGCTGTAACCATGGCAACCAAATTCTTGTCATGACCTTAACTCAACCTCAGGTTTCTTCAATAATTACACTAGTCTCTTAAAGAATTAAATCCAAATTTCTCATAGCTATCGTTGTTTGATGCAAATGGAGTAAACACATCATCGTGTACGTTTTCCCATGTGAGTGTACTTTAAAGCTGTAGCTGAGTATGTTCCACCATCTGTTTGGTTGACAAAGTCAGATGTTGGATAATAATTCGGCATACACATTGCTTTTGTGAATCACTCTCGATCACAGTTGAATAAGAAAGTGGATGAGAGTAAAAAAGATGAAATGTGAAAGGAAACGAGTCTCGCTCTCGCATTAAAACACAAACAAATATACAGCTTTTTCAAACGTTTGTCACCAATAAAACCTGAACACATCGCGGAGCTTATCAACAACGTGTACAAAATTATCGATATACTTATTTGTGTCAAACGTTCATCATCATGTTAGGACGAAATCACTAATATTCATTCTTGTATATCCGAGTACATAATGTCATGTTTAGTGAATTGAAACCGTGTGGGTCGCTAAGGTTACTGTGACAGCCAATAAATCGAAAGATATTTATCATAGGTCAGTAATCTAAACAATCGATATTGCAAAGCATGTGCACGTACACGCCAAATTGCGGAGAGCCAAATAAAGCCATGAGTTAGTCATGTGTTGTTGTGTAATAAAGTAATCCACAGCGCTCAGAGTGGGTTGATCTTACTTTGATATGTTATTAACTACTATATGGCTGTTCTTAAAAGCCGTATGGCAGTTTGTTACTGTGAATCTTCCATTCATTGCGTCGAAATGAATGAACTATATGATTTATAATGGGAACACAGCAATCTATAGCACATTCCTAAACAGGTGAACACTCTAGTGATTCTTATATTATAAAAAACACTGGATCTACTTCTATGGTGAATAGTTGAACTAAGTTACCCTGGTTATTTCTAGTGTACCAATTCTGTTCTACTGCTAACAGGTACCACCTAATCTACCTCTCGAGACGGTCGAGAAACCTAAATGTGTTATGTATAGGCTATTTCTACTGGTCGATTAGATCATTTGGTCCAGCAATACCTAGTTTGGGATCAAAGGAGTAGAGGTAAATTCATTAAAACTTGACACACAGAATAGGCAAAAATGCTTTCACTGTCTTGAAAAGCATACCTCTCACTATAAGAGTCGTTTGTGAGGGAAAGCTAGAGTTTAACACTTTCTATTGGCGAAAGATACACAAAGGTAGAGAAATCCGCATTCAGCAGTTGGTAGTAGCCACACTTTTCTTGACCTATACTGCTACCTTCGCGAGGTTGTCGGGCTTGTGTACTGTTTTGATCCGGTGGACTATGCTGAGTAGGACTCTGGTCTTTCCAGGTGCAACCTTGTCAGACAGGCCAAAGGGGAGCAGTCAGACGAAAAGCAGTTACACTCATAGGATTGTATGTCGCACTACTGACCGCGTAGGAGTACTTAGGTAGTAGGGCACGATCTTATGGGCATACAGCAGAACTATTTTCATAGTTGCGGCACTGCTGTCTTGCGTATCAGGAAGAAGGGGGTTAGAAAAGGTACCCTCAAACAAAGGGCACTCCGATCGCCCAACGGTTAACCGTGACCACTGGCGTACTATCCAATACGGTCGAAAAACAAAAGCCTGATGTAGCTTCGAGTACATCCACTGTGCGCAGCAGTGCTCAGAATTAGACATCAATGTATTATTCACTGCGCCGTCGGGCTAGACAGCCCCTCATTGCCAATTGAGTCAGACTTTGGAGTCATTGGCTCCGGGTGGGGTCTCCCAAGAAAACCCTATATCCTGTTGTCTTACTGGTCAGACTTTTGAGTCAGAGACTCGGGGTGGGGTCCCTCAAGTCAACCCCCTTCCGCGGCATAAACGACCGGGTAGTATCAGAAGTTATCGTTCTCTCGACAGTAACGTTACTAACCGATCACGACTTTTCCCCACTGTTTTACCCCCTGTTCCTTCTGCCTTCCATGTGCCTTCGAGCGATAATTGTTTTCTGAAGCCAAGACAACTGGTAAACATTGGAGCCTTCAATGTCCGCAATCTCCGACAAGTTGGTCAGCAAGCTGCTCTGGCTAGTGCTCCCTCAAGTCTGGATATTGATGTGTGCTGTGTGTCAGAGAGGCGACTCTACGATTCTAGCACGGTAATCCATTTGAGCTCATCTCTAGATAACTGTCGATCCAAGCGCTTATCTCTTAGGGCTTCTGGTAAGGCCGAAGCTGAATCTCGAGCCCAAGCTGGATTGGGAATTGCACTGAGTTCCAGAGCGGAGCAATGTTCGTCCGATTGGATCCCAGTGAACAGTCGCTTGTGCGCTGTCAGACTCAGTATGTCGGTTGAAGTCTATCGACGCAAATCAGAAAGAAGTTGTGTATTCATTATATCGGCGTACGCCCCGACGAACAGCTGTTCGGATGTAACCAAATGTGCGTTCTATGACACCCACGTTGATCTTCTGAGGCAAACTAAACACTCAAACATCATCATACTAGCAGGCGATTTTAATGCTCAGCTTCGTCGTCTTTCTGCAGAGGAGAATCGGCTGGGAGATATGTTTGGTGTCCGCGCACAACGCACAGACAATGGCGAAAGATTACTGCAGCTGTGCGAATCTCACGGTCTCTATATTTCGAGCACTGCATTTTAACATAGGAAAAAACACTGCTATTTGGAGACTTCCGTGTGATTCCCAACCGTGGACACAGTTGAATCATAAAGCAGTAAGTTACAGGTGGCGCCACTCTGTCAAGAACTGTCGTGTCTTTTGGAGTAACCACCTGGACTCGGACCATGTTGTTGTGCGTGCCCACTTTGTTTTGTCATTTGCCCAGAGGATCTACGCTCGTAAGTGCAAAGTGCCTAAGTGGCATTCGAGCAATGAGGATGTAAGAAACGCTTACCAAAGGGCGTTGGTGAAGAAGTTGCCCAGTTCGAGTCAGGTGAAGGATCCTAACGAACACTGGGAGCAAATCGCCGAAGCTATAAAAGCATGCTGTGAACAAGCATGTTCCGATGGGGATGTTCAGTTGCGACAGAACTGGATTTCCGTCACGTCGATAAGCTTCATGAACAAGCGTCGCACGATCCCATCTGGTTCTGAATATGATGACGATCGTCTAGGAGTTAAACGCAAGTTAACCCAATGTTTTCACGAAAATCGTGAGTACTACGTGGTCGAACAGTCGGTAGAGATGAAAGAAGTCTCTTTATCTGGAAATAGTAGGTCTTTTTTCCATGATCTGTAGTTGTACTGGCCGTCGAATTGGTTTTAATGAGACCATATGTGAAAAAGATGGTTCACTTATCACCAGTCAATCGTGCTGACTTGAGAGGTGGGCTCAACCAAACCATGTGGACGACGGGACCCAAATGGTCAGTTACTGTGTTCAAAAGATCCTCCTTCGAAAACAGAAGTGGAGCTCAAGTTATTGAAACGTAATTAGAGCTCAGACCTCCTCCCTGCTTCTCTTTTCAAGGATGACGGGGAAAAGTTGATATGAGAACTGACGAAACTTCTCCAGACGATTTGGGAGACTGAAGAGATACCTCGTGATTGGTGAATATCAACAGTAATTGCCGTTTTCAAAAAGGGGACCCGAAGTCTATGTGACAACCACAGAGGCATCAGTTTAGTGTCTGTTGCGTCCAAGTTGTTCACTAGCCTCATTTTACTTCGGCTTACTAAGTCCAGAGAGTCAGATATGCGAAGAACAG
>JTDE01000480.1:80899-107324 GCA_014338405.1 Paragonimus skrjabini miyazakii
ATGGAAAGATTTTGTTTTATGTGGGATTGCACACTCAAAGTAATCGGGTACAGAGTTAAAGCTGAGTGACCTGTCAACTTCAAGCATATTCGTCAAAAGACTGATATGTCCTGAGGATTCTTGACTAATGCCTATCCGATTTACAGGTCGTTTTGAGAAACCTGTCCGTGGACGTTCAATCTGGGTGTTTGAGATAGAAAAACGTAAGATGACCATTAGTGGATGAGAATTTTAATTTTAGAGTTACTTAATAAGTCAAAATTTTCATATGGACGAACTGTAAAGCAAAGACAGAATGATGGGGTAAACATTGGTTCACAACTCCGTTGAAAAGTCATACCAGCACAGTATTATCGACTGGAAGTGACAGGGCGATTACCATGTCTTCTCATGAGATGTTCAAGTATTACTCCCAAACACTTACATCTTGAGATCTAGGTTCAATGAAACAGACCAGCCTGACAAGAGGTAAGTGACACAATAGTCAACAGACATGCTTCACTATACATGGAATCCGAATTTCAGAGGTGGCAAGATTGTAAACAGCTGTCAAGCATTATTAAAAGAAAAACTTAAGATGATTGCTGTCTTTCAGAAGTACCTAATCAAACTTTATTTCTGAGTACTGCTACAAAATGTGCGTGACAGTTCTGAACCTCAAGTTGTCTGCAACGTTTTGATATCCAAATATGACTCTTCATTGGCATTGAAATGTTCAATCTAAAAACACATGACTTACAACTACACTCAGTGAAAAACACAATCATCTTTAAGAAAAAGTATGGTGTAGCGAATAAACTAATTTTCAGTAATTTGCAATCAAGTCAGATACATAACACTTTATATCACAATTTTACAAGAGGGGATAAACAGAGAACCCTATGCGTCTGCCAAGACTCATTGTTTAAGTGGATAATTAATTACAGGTTGACGTTGGTTTGACTGACCTAAACAATCGTCCGTTCTCCATTTACTCCCTCGATGATTTCTTTGTAAAACTGTGATACAAATTGTGATGTACTTATTCATGTAGATTGAACATCACCCACATCTGATCGCAGCTGTCGCATTCCCATAGACTTTCCAGTCGGTCCTTGTCAAAAAGAAATACTAGACTCAAGTTTCGCTCTCATTAGAGCTCGTCAGTAGTGCATATCATCGTCACTGCTGGGACTTGAACCACGGACATTCAGTTCATGAGGCAACCGTGTTTACCACTGCGCCATTGACCTCACATTAGGTACAGCCGAATTATCATACGTGAACACTCAACCACTTTCGCTTGTGAGTAATGGTCAGTAACAAACAGTAATTCGATAATTCTAGGTAAACAAGAGTAATGGTTCGAACTTTTTAAGTCAAACAAATTCATTTGTAAGATGTTACGAGTCGCACTTAAAAAAGAGGACTTGACACTGATAGGTAGCAAACCGTTTACACCTTTTTCATGAGCTATTAAAACTAGTCTACCTGTCCATTTTTGAGCCACCAATGAAAAGAACAACAGCCTGCGTACTGTTCTCAAAGGGATGTGTTTGAATGTTTTGGGTGAGATAATTAGGTCGTAGTTACTGAAACATCAGTTGTACGCTGACCAAAGTGATAGTCTAGATCCAGGCTCAAACCTCTGTCGCAGCGAGCATGTGGACTACATGTAAGTTCTAGAAAGAACGAAACTTGAGGCTAATGAATTCTTCAAACATGGCTACATCGAAAGTGTTTGTGAACAAAGAAACAATGATAAGCTGTAGGAGACTCTCAAATGCCTTTAGGTGATAGGTTTACCTTCAGTGTTAAACGGGTGAACGATCGAACGAAACGAAATTTTGTTTTAGCACACACACATGCCTATTCACTGAAACAACTTATGAATAGCAAGTTTGCTTCACAAGAAAGAAATCATATAAATTGTGAAGATAAAACTGTTATAGACGAAATGACCGACTGCACGCTTTTTCTCTACCTCTGTCGAATGGCATATAGGAAGATTATAGCCCAAGTTTTTTGCAAGCTTTCCATATATGTGAACAGGCGTACATGTTAGGAACCACAGTTGCATTACATAAATTCTCGATGTGTTACTTTCAAAAATTACGTTTATTGGGAGAAGGCGATATTTTGTTGGAGGAATACAGGGCACACCCCAACAGTTAGTATTGTCCTTATACATCAAATTTCTAAGTACAGCTGTAAAATGCGCGGTGATTTGGCATCATTAGTGAACATCGTCTTTACCTACATATCAAGATTATTTGTGAAATTATCATTTGTGATAAATAACCAGTCACAATTTTGCTGTAGAGCAACAACTTACGGTACGGACTATTAATAATGACTCTAGAAAGTGAACGCGATTGGGCGATAGGCATGTTTAGCATGTGCCCTAAATGGCGTTGCCACGATAACTCATCCTGGTTGTGATCTTTAATAGTTGCCAGTTCTATCTATCAACCATTCAAAGGGTTTATTTGCATCTTTGGTGTAGTCATGGTTTAGACATACATGTCAGATATACACTAGCATTCAAATGTTTATGTTTGCCACAAGAAATTCATTGAACGCCAAAGTTTTAAATAATTTTAACGATTATCTGTTGTTGATTCATGTTTGCCCTGATAAAAAACCCTCAATTGCTCCGAGTTTTTACACTATTTGTTCTTTTGACATTCACTTGCCGTTATATAGGGAAAGTTAACTACATAGAACTCCCTGTGCTTAGACTCAAGTGATCGATATCAACATAAGCGCGCTCTACTACATTTAGCTGAGTTGTAAGTATACATGAGACAGTGCTATTAAACGGTATCCTCACAGTTTTCACCGTACATAAAAACCGGTCAGACAACGGTAGTATTCACACATTTGAATGTGGATTACCATCTTCAACATGGCATCAGCCGCATACCGAATGTTTCATTAGGTCTCTCTCCAGGGATGTTAGCCTAACTATCGTTTGACTGACTGCGTTTTTATCTGCAGAATCACCCATTGTTCCCATGTCAACTGTTAGCAGTTCGATAAAGATTGTATGGTAAGTTAAACGGCCTATTAGGTGACACCGAAAGTAACCCTTGATTAACCACTTCAGACTCACCTCTGTGGTTGACAAGCAGAATGGTGTGTGTGTGTGTGAAAGTGTTTTAAAATGTGATAACTATTATAATACCGTTAATTTTATTTACTGTATTTTGACAAACTTGTTTACACTTTCTCACTATCCAACCTAGTGCTGCTATGACTTGAAGAATTATGTTAGACGAAAAATGCTAGGTATAACAGGTGCCTAACCAAATTGTCAATGGAGTTTGGTAAGGTTCTCATCTTTTCATTTAAACAGGATTTATTATAGACTTATCACAGTTGCCGGACCCAGCTTAGATATGAATTAAAACCTCCATAATTACCCGTCACACTCTTAGAATAATGGTTGCATGAAATCACTAGAACCAAAAGCTTGAAAGTTCTAATGTACTCGCATAACAAATTCACCGAATAGTCTGCCATTATACAGTTCAGTTCCGCCAAGAGAAATTTGACTTTTAAAAGTGTCAAATTTTGGATGTAACAAAGAGTAGTTGTGTGAACGGCTCAACCCAAAAAGATCAGTATGCGCCCAGTCGTTGCTTCTTCCATATTAGAAAGAAGGAAATCTCATACATTCATACATATGTTTATACGTATATCTATTGAAAATACGATTAGGACTGAAATGACTTCACTAAGCCAGTCCTATACGTGCAACCTAAAAACATGCTGCCCAAATGCACAACTGCTTTTGTATTCAGGCCGTCATACCCCTGCAGAACAGACAACTGCTTCACAAGATAATTGATTGTCATCCTACTTGACTGACCAAAAAAAACAAGATCCATTTTGTGGTGAATTTTCATCTTTCAAGTTTCACCAGAACTTGCATTCCAGTCCTTTTATCACCTGCCTTCGCATAATTTCAAAAGGAGTCAAACTTTCAACCCTACTCACCGAGACAACTATCGAAGTTTAACAACACAGCTCACATCTGCGTGTCCACACTAAATATGCGCGTGTTCAAGGGCAACCCCCGTAATCTGATGAAAACTAGACAGTGTTTATGTATCCCGCCGTGTGAAAGTGATCTGCCTAAATATTTGACAAACTGTTGTTGACTCTGTTCTCTGTTGCAAGTGTATAGAAAATAGGGTTGCCTAGTTGGTTTGATGATAAATCTGTGAAAACAAATTAATTGACAAAATAATCTTTTCTCAATACTTATCCACTCTTGTCTGACCCTGTGGAGAGAATATGTTTAGAAGGTAATTATTAGAACGTTCATCATCACAAAGAGCACTCGAATAAAGCGTCTGACGTCCGTTAAATTTAACAGGAAGTGTCGCTTAATACTATTCTTTTTCACAATGAACCGGAACCTGTATCACTTTGGGTAGACTGAAATCATTCTGCATATATACTACTCCTCACAATTGTGACGTGTTCAGTCTCACCACCATCTTTGCATTTGAACTTTTGTCTAAAGCGCTGACAACGACGTTGAAGTTTGCAAAACACCATACAGGTATTTCCGAATTTAAGTTTTTACTACTTTCATATTATGCAGTAGTTTGTAGACTGTCTGAAAAAATAGCACGCGAAATAGCGTAAGAAGTTTCATTAGAAATTTGGGAATGTACTGTCGGTCGTCTTTAGAGTTACAATGCAACAACGTTAGCTGGGATAAAAACATCTCAAGCGCTGATGAGAAATTCTTGTTCACCTTCCTACTACCTGCTAATGTACAGTGTGCAATTATAGTGAATTTCTACGAGACGAGTACGGAAATTAGTTTAATTAAGATAAACTATTTCAACTCACATGTGTTTGAGAAATTAGCCACTGTCTTTCCTGTAAAAGCTTCTGAAGAAATGTTGGTTGAATATTTTTATGGCACAAGTTGCCATTCAGCCCAAGTTCCAACTGACTTGCACGAATGACTCTCCTTGATCTAAAAGAAGGGAGTGACATTTATTCATGTATAGGCAGAATTGCCATAATGAATCCATACGTTTTTTATCGCCTTGAGTACATCAGACGCGAAATACTCACAAGATTCAGAAATATGCAACACATCTCAGACTAGAAACACATAGTACATCCTAGGAAAGTTACCTGAGGTTTATGCGGTCATTCTGACAGGACTACCGCAATTTCCTACTGCTGTGACAACTTCTACATGTGCTGACCACGTGACATAAGGCCGACACGCTCAAGACTGAGCTATTTGCTTTAATGGTCTAATAGTCATTTTAACAAAACTTGCGTGATAAAAATTGTTGAATACAACTGTCGATATCCAGTCGGAGCAGTCAATAGGCGACCATTAACTGAAATTAATCTGAAACATTTCTGCTAAGCTCGTGGGATTTATAGCCCCGAGAAAACAGCGGGGACCGAAAGGCATCAAAAATCGTCAGAAGTACTGCACAAGCTTGAATCAAAGGGTTTGAAAGTCTCCAGGAGTACACACACTTAATGAGATCAAACTGGGGATGTTTCGTCATTGGAGTACGCTCAGCCAGTCAGTGTTCATGTACAAGCTGTTACCATTGGAAGTGATGTCAATGACAACCATCTGATGAGTTTGTTTTTGAAAGGTTGACGATTAAAAACACTCCTTTTGAGCTTGTGGTAGGTTCAAACAACTGAATTACCTGAAGCAGCGTTCAGGAAAGCAGTGACAAAAAATGAATGCAATTCAGAAATACCCGGTGATGTGAATACTTTTGCCTTTCCACAAAGGTTAATTTTATGCTAAATTTAGGTTGCCAACAGTCTTCGTCGTTTAATTTTTTTGGCGCACTATTTAATTGTTCAACAACATAAATCTTTGAAAGCGAGATTCTTAGGTATAAAACTAATAGACAGGGCGATGAAAACTCAGGGCTCTGACAAAGCAATCCATCGCCCTCAGAACCGGTGCTAAGAGATTATATCCTTTTTCATCTTTTGCTGGTAAACAGTCACAATTTTAAAATATGGCCTTTAGGTAATATCCTCATTTTTGTAAAATCCATACAAAGGCAAGACTAAGTTATATTCTGTGGCTTGTGTAATCATCTGTTAACTGGAACCCACTTTGAGACACTGTGTTAAAGGATGCCAAGTTCTTACTTCTATCTTGAATTGATTATTTGACTTAGATAGGTATTTCTTATTTATATGATTGCTGACAGTTAAAACTATAATGTATACATTGATGTGTAACTTATATTCTTCCATGGAATGAGATCATAGTCATATGAGTGAGCTTTATTCGCCGTGCATAGAATACAACTGATAGACCAAACTGTGCGGTTTGCTCCGTCTCTTGAAGGGGGCGCATGTGAAAATGTCGAGCCATTCGCCCATATTGATATTGTAAACGAGGAAAATTCTAGAGACATTTTTCTTCTTATACTGTGTATGGCCAACGTAAAAGTTCACAAAAAGCCATTTTTTGGTAAGCAAGTGTGATGCACATTTTTCATTAAGTTTCATAGCGATGAAGAAAATTTCCAGCCCCATCTGCATGTTATTATTTAAATATTACTCAAGATGCACACGGGATATTTACCGAAACTTTGGGTTGTTGATTTCACTCAAGAGAAGTGGTTTGTTTCTAATTGATTAAAGTAGTCAACCTATGTCACTGAACTAATCATTTGCTGTAACCTAGTATAAGCATTACATCATACTCCATCATATTATGCAGCTGCTTTGATCCATTTTTGGAATTTAGGTAGATTACTGGTGTGACAAAATAAACACATCACACCGGTTTCAATTACCAGAAAATACTCACGAATAACACAGCTGGGGAACGTGAGTCGTACAAGGCACTCTACAAAATAATGATCAAATGCCCGACAGAAGGAAAGCAAAGCTGTCTAGTAAGGAACGAAGCTATTGTGATTTGATTGCGTAACAGGTATCGATGAGTGTAAACAAATGTTGTTTGTTCCAATGACTTCTCGCTTCTTAAGATCAGATTCTCGGACTTAATTTGAGCATTCGTAAATGACGTCTGGAGCTAGCGATCCTCATTAATAGAGCTGTAGCTTCCATACCTAGAAAATAAACAGGTGACATTTTGCCTATCGATTAGCCTTACTGTGATTGCGGTAACTTGTGTTCGTCACTTTGCACTGTTAACAAATAATTGAGGCTACCGCAGAGGACAAAATGTCGGGAAACAATTCGTGGTCTCAGTTATATCTGACTTCCTGTGTCAGTACAAAAGAGAGTATAACTAGACTTACCCGTGGGTTGCACTCAAACGTGGATCAGTTCTCGAAATGACCGAAGGAAAAGGGTCGTGAATGGGCACTCTCAAGCAATGCATGGGTTCTTTGAGTTGATCAGCATTCATTTTCAACGGAAGTAGAACAGGTTCCAGTGGGTGCAAACGACGTCTGACTCGCGCGTTTTCGAGTGGTAACAAACGGGCCTGCAAAGCTTGCGCACTCAAATGACTCGTGAACATCCATCGAGGCTGTTATATAGTGTAAAGTGAATTCAAAATAATTAACTAAATAGCCTTCATGGATGTGAATGGCTGACTACACTAATGAATTCATGCAGGATTAACTACTTCCTTGTCTAGTGCTTCTACTTGAGTTTATGATAAGTACACCAAAAAACTTGCTGCAATACTTAAGTACACCGAAGAGTATATATTGTTTTAAAACAGGTAACAGACTGTTCTATGTATTTCACTCTGGTTTAAGGTCCTTGAAACGTCACTTCCTTATACGGAGCATGCAGGCCATTACTGTACCGCTGTGGCACAGCCGTAGTGTGTGTCCTCTTCCCGCCATGTCCTTCCTACGGGCTAATTGGCATCTAAGGATATCCACAGTACCCTGTTTACTCAATTGTGTTTACATAGGTTCCAGTTTGGTATGAAACAATACGTATACCGCACGGGAGGATGTTATTTCATTGAACATAACTGAAAGAAGGCAGACCATAAATAAAATTCTGATTGACAGTTCGACCAGGGTTCTCTCAACGATGAACAAATCTTGCAAGGTGAAGCTGATTATTACACCTCACTTGGTCTTGTCCAACCGTGATTGGTTACAATATTTGACAGATGAACATATCAGAGTGACTGGACTCAACGATCACTTGTTCAAAAACATCAACACAAGTGGCTTACACTAAACTACCTGTGGTTTTCTTTGCACATCCCGTATCGTTTGTAAACAAGAAAGACTGACCAAAAAATGCTTGGATATTGTGCGATTTCGCTTACTAATCTCTATCTGCCGGGATGACTTAACCGCGCGACCATGTCATGCCACACACATTTATAATATGCACGCATCACACCCAAAACGATGAGAATTCATTTAATGATTGCAAAATTGTCTTTTGATGAAAATAAAATACCGTTGTTCCATCTGTCAGGGTCATTAAAACTTATAAACGTCAATTTCTTATTTAAACAAAAAAGTCTTATGGGTATATGGCATCAGGGTATAATTTCTACTTACAGCACAAATCAACTCCTGAGTAGGTAACGATACGTCTTTCACATTTATCGAAGGTACCGAAGACAATATTCTATCCAGTGATGGTGAAGATTTTGTTCTATTCTCTAATTTCTTCATTCTTGTAGATGCTTTGGCGGAAGCAAATCGGTCTGAATCGGATCTCAAGCAAGGTACAAGCACAAACGTAGATTTCGAAAGGCCTCGCATCAAACGTTTTCTTTCGCTGAAGATGAAAACAGTTCGAACGCATGGTAATTTGAAGAATGCTTGAAGTTCAGATGGCAGTTAAAAGTTGAATACTGTAAGTCAATAAATGTAGACCGTCGTTTATCTATTTATTGCTTAATAACTAATTGTCTAACATGTGGCTTGATCAGTAGTAAAATTGTGGGTAGATTTACACGTGGATCATACTGAGCTCAAACTTGGATCGAAAAGAACGATTCTTGATACTTCATTTGGTTCTGCAGTCACCATAATTTCTGTGTCAAAACGGGCTGTTAGCATTACAACAGACTGTAGTAACCGAGAACTTTGAACTCAGTCATATAGTCAAAAAAAATAGTATCAGGGATTTTTAATAACTGATTCTTCCGCCTACCACTATCTAACTGAGTGACCAAAGATACAGTGATTATCACCGCCAACATACTGTATATATACATATGGAAGTGCAGATTGGTCTAACTGAACGTATTTTCAATGTTACTCTGAAGTACCAGTCATTTGACTGGTCGCCTTCCAACAGTGGAAGTTCACAAGGGGCTGTCATGGGTTCTCCGTCGCTACTGTTATATTTCGTAAAACTACAGAGTGTTGACAAGTCACGAATGCGAATTCTACGTAAATCGAGCAAGTGATAGAACGTCTAGAAGATTTGAGAAATCTTAAACCTAACTTAAATCGTCTTAATCAATAGTCTGCAAATAATAACCAGTTGCTTAAGTCGAAGAATAACAAACATTTATCGTTAAAGGTAAGATTTATACTAAACTCTTACTGATAACAAATTAACCCCACTGATAGACAATTTTTCTACAACTAACACAATGACGATTAAAAACCCAAATGACACAAATTCTCTCGAAAAAAAAGGGTATTGTGTTTCACTCTAAAACCTTTCTTTCAACATAAAGCTTTGTTGTACAGTTACATGAAAAAAGTATATATGCTCTCTGTTTTTATGCAAACAGTTCGTGCTTATCACTGAAAGCGTGCGAATCGAACTAATGAGATTGCGTCAATGCGACAAATTATTTGATCAATTTCCAATGAGCTACAGACACTTGGGAACAGATTTAATAGAAACCCGAAAAATTACCTTCATATCTGGTCACTTAATAGTGGACTCTCGTCTAGTAGGTTTGAATGGTCGATTAAGCTTAAATCTGATATATGCAATATACCATGTAAGCAGAACATTTTAGTTAACTCTATGATCACGGTTGATTGGGTTGAAATTTTGGGAGATCCTAGTTAACCCATTACATTCGTGTGGAAACAACAATAAATTATTACACAACCCAATGCAATTGCTATTGATATTACCCTTAACGGCTCTTGCGAAAACGCCAAATCTAATCCAGGATTTGAAAGATACCCGAATCTCCACTATTCTAAAAAGGGATGGTAGCCTCAAAGTGCACCACAACGCATCGACTTAGCTCTTCTCATTCGGCGAATCTCCTCAAATGAATTTATCTACCATATTTATTGACCATGGATAATGTTTGTACATCAACATGGTTTTACTTCTTAATACATTGGAAGAACTTTGAGACTTTTGTTCCGGGTGGAACTCATTTGTAGTAGGCATCAAGGAGATCTAGCGTAAGGAGGAAGTATGCAAAGCCAAGTCGTTTTTTGGCCGGTGTGACAGTTTTTCGTAATCATGAGTTAAGCGAAAAAAGAGGTATTGTGGCTGTATAGTTATGATCGCATCCAAAGACCTCAGTTATTCTTGACAAGACGCTACGCAATCCGTCGGAATCAGTCTGGCAATTAGTTTATGTCATTGAAACTTCGCTTGTTTGATCGGTATAATTTACAGATCGCCTTCTGCGCAAAAAGATACCGACACAACCTTGCGCAACATTGTGCGTAGGAGAACATTTTTAAATTATTCTCAAACCATGATAATAAGGGATTTTAATCACCCGGAGGTAGACTTCACGAACTTTTATTCACTAATGCAATGTATTCCCCTGAGACAACCTATCAACTACATAACGTTTCATATCACCCTGGTTGTCAAGCAAGCGAAATCAAAAACAATTGGTCAAATGGTTGTAAACTGGCAGAGAGTCAGGTGACCAAAGTGACCTCCGAGATGCCAGATGGGTAACAGAGGGTCGAGAAAGATAGAACCGATGCGATCAAAAAATGCATTTCTGATACTGTAAAGAATTTGGAGCAGCATGGTTTAATAAGCCCCGTCACAATCGGATGAATTCGACCAGCTAGAACCATAACACGCGGACCATGTGGTTTACCGAAGGTTCACAAGGAAGAATGGCTATTACGCCCGGTTTTTGATATGTGCCACTCCACGTATCAGAGTTACAGGAACCGATGCAGAAACACATCACATTGCACCCGCTGAAAGATCGTTAAAGATTGCCAAAAGTTCATCGATTCCCTCCGGTCGTTGAATGTGGAAAACAAGGAAGTGTTATCCTTCGATGCGTGCTCTCTGTTCACCAATGTACTACTTGTAGAGACCGTTGGCTACCTTTGTGAGTATATTTGTTTTGAAGGTTTAAATGTGAACTTACGCGAGGACACACTCAAACAACTGATACCATCTGCTTCGTAGGATGTACACTTTCAGACTGATGGAAAAAGATACAGTCAGAAGAACGGTATTGCATTGAGATCACCGTTAGTCTCACTGTAGGCAGATATTTTTATGGCAATGTTAGGCAAAACTACGCTTCTTGAGATTATTGGGCGTAACGTTTTCTAAAACAGGTACACGGACGATATATTCTTTGTGGATCTAGACAGCCTACATGCTGAGACAAACAAGGCATATCCTAATAACAACTTGAAGCTCAAAAAGATGAACGAATATTCTTTCTGGATGTGGTATCGAATCGTCGTGCAAACCGTTCACTTCAGAAAGGCATTTTGAGGAAAAGGATTTGAGACAACCCGTAAGCTCACTTTTTCAGTTACGTACCTCTCAGGTAGAAAAGAAACCTCGTTCATAGTTTGACTCACACAGCTGTGAAGATATGCACGAATGACACGAATGGAGCAGAAAAGATGTTTTCAGGGCGAATATTTGCAGAGAACTCCTACCCCGTAAACTTGGTTGACGGGCATATGAGACTGACAGAACCGAGAGTTAAGTTCCCATCTGCAGGAAAGAAGTTGATTTACATGACGCCAGACTACAAAAGCGACGCGTTTGTTGAGTTGGTGACCCACAGAATTTGTAACGCAATTGAAAAAACCTACACTGTTGTACAACTTCGAATCAGGTTCACGCCCGGCCCAGCAGTCCACGTACAACTAAAAGTTACGTTGCCTGAACGTGTGACTTCCTTTTGTGTTTACTCTTTCACATGTTCTTCTGGAGTAAGTCACGTTGACAGCAAAGCCAGGTGCCTTTCTCAGGAGATACGTGACCACCACCTCATATAGCTGACTAAGAGGGAGGTGAAGTCCATTTCTAGTGCAATTCTGGCGCACCTCATTAAATCAGAGCACTACATCTCACCGGAAGTTGCCTTCTAGCCAATGTACCGCTTTCCCAGCCAATAGTGCAGAAAAGTCAAAGTTCGCATTCTGGCCACCGCGGAAGCGATCAGAGTTCGGTTGCGCAATTCACAGTTGTGCGCTCAAAAGAAATCTGTCCAAGCTCTATGGCTTCCATGGTACCTCATTACCCACTCGACACCTCCGGAGGTCAATTTAACTACCTAACTGTCTTCCAGTTCACAGTGGTTTGACGTAATTATGTAACCAATTGATCTTGATTTTGCTCGTTCGACAACCATGATGATATAAACTGTTTTAAAATTGGTCCGATGACGAATAACTAAAAAAGAACCCTTCGGCCAAATGCCTTTTAATTCTGAAGAACTTATGAGGCCTATTCGAAATCTACTAACTCACAAGTTACCACGGTCAGACTTGTTGTTTTGAAAGGCAGCACCACTGAATTAGGAAAACCTCCTACGGTACTTTCTAACCACCCTTTGTCAACTGGCCGTCTACCAAAAGCCTGATAATAGCTCACAGTCAGATCTGTCCTCGAAGTTACGCGCAGAGATGATTCAACAATCCATCAACCAATAGCGTTGCCTTTGAAGGTCTCTAACTTGATAAACAGTTTACTAGATGACTCTTCCCGGACCAAAGTTGAAGACCTTCAGCTCATCACCCAAGAACAAAACAGCTTTCGCAGAGGATACTAATGTGTCACGAATTTACTGATTGATCGTGACTTTTAGACTAAAACTGCCGACGCAGGACTGACCATAAAGCCGTTTGGTCTTGACTTTTCCAAAGTCCTTAACATGGTTGATTATTCTGTCTGGCTACGAAAACTTAATGGCTATGGCTCGAACCAGCGCTTACTCGCGTGATTTGAGGATGAGTTAATTGAGTTAACCTGACAAAACGATTTGAAGTCTTTTAAACTATTAACCCGTAGATAATAACTTGCCATTCAACGTCAATAAATGTGCAGTCGTGAGCATTCGCCATCAAGATTGTGCTGATTACTATCTTGGCAACTAAAACCTACTCATGCCATTATACGAACAACGCCTAGAGATAGTAAGGAAGACGGTTAGCATCTGTCTACAACTTGTGCTGCCATGACTAAAAAGTACAAATAATTTATAACCTTCCAGAAAGAATTTGTGATACCTTCCAGCCTGAGGTATTTTTCATTATTTCGGCTTTATAATCCCCCCACGCCTGGATTTAGACACACAAGCCTCTCGTTCTTGTCTTACAAAAGACTTGGCACTAGCTGAAAATTTCCAGAGACAGACCACTAAAAGAAATATGGGGTTTAGGAAAACCACCTACCTGAAAAGACCGGCAGAATTAAGTCAATTCCGAATTAGTTATAGAGTCCTCGGATGAGACCTAATACTTGCCAACAAAATACTTTGTACCCCAGGTCACCCACTGGCGCGTCTCCTCCCACTATGTAAGGATGAACGTATAGGGGACCACATGCTGGGATTTACTAATGGAACAGGAAGGTTACTATGCAAGCACAACTGTCTCACCGTTAGGTTTTGTTCACAGACTGGAACGCATTGCCTAACTCTGTGGTGACGGATAAATCGGTTCAGGGTTTTGGAAAATTATCCGATCTACACATACAGACAATCTGCGCACTTAACCTAACCAAACTCCAAGCTCAGAAAACTGTAAGCTGAAACACTTACGCACTGATGATGACACTTTGTTTGGTGATGAAACGTTTGTAACCTAAATGACAAGCTCGACGAATATACCATTACCCAAACTATCAACCCGGGCTATGAACAACACCACCACTGTTCACAATTATCAGAAACATCTGGGTCAGTTCCATTGGTCAGAAAATGGGCATACATGAAAGAATTTTGTTTCAGTGTGTTTCAGTATTGGTTGCTGATATGATTGCACACAGCACTTTCATTGAAATTTTTGTTCCTTCATTCTCATTCACTTTTCCATTACACCTGTAAACCGTCCAACATAATTTTTCACTGGCCAACACATAGACATGATCATGAATAATTGTCTTCCCCCCCTCCTATAACAAGATGTGAACCTATAAACTTGACTGAAACATATGGGCTACAGTTTTCCAAATGACTTCCCTAAAACACTCTCAACAATCACCAAGAATGTCAGTCTGTCTGTCTTTAAATTGGTTTAACGGTCCGGGTTTGGCACGCGGTAAGTCAGCACGTTGACTCACATTCAGTTTTCTTTTTCTAAACCTGAGAATTTCTAGATACAGTGACAAGCCATCAAACCACTAGTATTCTGCGATCAATGTAGCGCCAGAAATATACAAGAAACTGTTATTTCTCCCTTCCTTACAAAACTTATGAACCCGCGCAATTTCCTATAGTGCTAGTAAATAATTTGAACTCATCGAGGTCAGTCTACACAAAGATTTTAGAAAAAATTTAGGTTGTTTTCTTATCTACTTACTCTACTGTTGTTGAAATCCGTTTATTCTTCTTGACAGGTACCCACTGATATTTTGGCACTGGTACTAGTGAATGTTTGCTACCAGACAGGTTTTGATCAGGTGACAAATTGCGAATCTCAATTGATGGAAAGCAACCAACGTTCTCCAGTGAATCGTCCAAGTTACATCCATCCGGTTCGGTGCTTGTTATTGAGTTAGAATAGTGAAATTGGCCTTCGTTATCAGTCTGGTCAGATGAATGTTGAGATACAGGTCTGATCGCCAGTGTTGGATCCGATCGACACTTTGTGAACTGTGCTTAATCACATAACAAAATAAATAAATATGGTGAAATTTGATACAGTCTCACAACCCATACGATATTCTCTTCATTTCTTGGTTAAATTTTATACAGATTTGATCACAGGTAGAGAGTTTCCTGCTGTTACTTTGAGAAATCGTCATAACTCGAGGAGAGCGCATCTCCTAACCACAAATTGTAGCTGAACTCCAATCCAGATGCTGGCAAGCTTAGTGACCGATGTGTGACTAACTCGTCAGTGACAACACAATAGGCGTGACCCAATTATCCCTTGCAGAAGTTTTGAGTATTATTGAGGTTGCCGATGTTCTTCACAGAGGGTTTAACATGACGGCTTTTAAACTTCAATCTACAACACTGAGGTTATAGTTCTACAGTGCATCAGAAATAAAATCCAGTCTAATGTGCTAATCAGTGCTTTTCAGAAGTTTTGAGCAGTGGCCGATTTTGCTGAGTACAGACTGAACAGCACTCACATCCAAAGCAGCTTTTGTACTCAGGTATACATTGCAATATAACAATAGGAAAACCCATGTTTAGCGTCATTTCTCTAAAAAGCTTTACGGGAAACACTTGTCTGAAGGTCAATCACGCTGGTGTATGAAATTGGCGTTTAGTCTTAACAATAAAATCCACGATTATTCATCATTAATTCGTCTCCCTTAAGCCTTTCATCAACTAATTATCATCTGACCTATGTGATGCGGTGCCATTCATTACAGCATTAAAGTTCTTACAACGGTTGTGGTTAACTATTCGAAACTATTGAACAATACGAACAAGTGAGTATTGTTTAGGATTGCTAACTAATATAGATAAAAGAACGCTTCAAACACAAAAAGAAACCTTCTCTACTTGAAGATCCGAATAACGAACTCATACCATCAAGTTTGCAAGATGGTAGTATCATTTTGCATGTCCACCCCCACTGTAACGCTTGCTCGCAATTCAAGCACAAGATAAATTAGGCCAAACTGAAACCACAATCGCGGAACCAACAGACATAATGCTCTGTCACTAGTTAAAATGATGCAGCTTGAGAGATAAGGATAATGGTTTTTGTGTACAGGAGACTGATTTAATATGTGTGACCTTGAGTGGCTTCATGATGACGGATTGATACACGGAGATCTTTTGTTGAACGGATCTTGCGTCTGTTCTTCAGCACGCGTATGACGATGAGAAGAGCCGGCTTATGCGATTTTGCGAAATCATGTGAGGTCAGTTCTCATATTCCCTTCCCGCCCTTATTTATGGGCGCGTTCTCTCACTCTAGGGTTTCAAATGTCCACCAGCCAGGCCGATATAACAGTTACCGAAGTAGCCTGTAAACTGGAAAGTAAAAAGCGCTGCGGACGCTTTTGATGACCGCATTTCAGTCGGGGAAAGTACTTATGCTTTGGAACTACAGAGTAGACGTAGTGGGATCATTATGTGTGTCCGTTGAGAAAAACCGTGTCATGCACCTTTTTAAAAACAGTATGGTAATGCCCTTTATGGAGCAGCTTTAGTGTACCGTTTCTCTGGAAGAGGACTTTTCATGTGGCTTCGCTATTATGGCATGCCAGACCACTCACGGTACCCTGCATTGTAACCCACAGAGATCAGTCTGTCCCGAAGGAATGTTAACTATATGTCCGATTTATCAACTGTGCAAACGAATTGCTTCGTTAGAAGTGAATATCACAGTAACTATTGATTCGTTTCGTCTGGTGAGTAGAAACTTATTGTGCAATGGATATTGTTTACCACAAATAAGCTTCAGAGTTATCGAACGACGCCCAGCCTCGATTTCTCGTCACTTAATACTGATGTCCAAAAAGTGAGTAAACCTTCCTCCTCAAATTCACAGGAAAAAATGGGGTTGGGTTGGTATGCCACCACAAACCCATCATTCTGAAGTAACTGGAGACCCTGTAGCCTACGCGTCATGTACCGGTTCTGTGTGTGCAGAGGCCGTTACCTGTGATGCCCCATGTCTGTGGTCTTGATGATCAAGGTTTCAGTCTGGTCTTGTTTACCTAGCGTTTACCTCCGTACATGTGTCACAACTAGGGAGGATATGCGAAATGGTGTTGCCATTTTGTAGACTACCGCCCCCCTAACTTCACTATGATTAAGTCTCAGATGTCAAAAAGGTTACATTTTATGCTTGGGTAATCTGACTATGATAGGCACACGTGCCATTGTATCGGTTTGTCAAATTGCGGCAAACGCCGTGTAGATTGTGGGATAAAAACTTTGTTATGATGATACCACGGTAACGTATAGTCCTTTCTACGTACTTTCCTAAAAACAACCACAGTGTTATAAATACTTTCAAAAACCGCATTGAAATCGGGCACATTAGTATATATCGCGACTAGAAAACGTCCAGCCAGGTAAACGGTGGTGCACCGTGTGTGAATTTATTCACAATTGTAACAGACATTTCTCAAAGTCCTTCATTGAAAGTCGGTTATTATTGATGATTGATCAATGATTATATCGGTGAAATACTCATTACGGAATGACAGAAATACACATTTTTAATGAATTTTTGCCGAAAAAGTGTTCACTGTATACCTCCATAAGTTTTAAATAAACATGTAGTGTTAAGGAAGGTTTGTGGAAGATCCAATTAACATTTCCTAACTGAATACAGATATTTCATGGAAATATCGAATTGTCATTATTGTTTTTTAAAGAATCGTTGTTTATAAATTGAGCAATAAATTATCCATTCGTGAATGACCTTCATCCTTTGCCTAATCTTCCGATGTTTTCGGGACTTTCCACTACAATCTTTTCACAGCACATTTTAACGATGTCAGTTTTTATTTTTCCATTACGGATCGATAACGGTGCATGAGGCCTGTTCGTACGCGTTTTAGTTACCGCTGTTCCGAAACAGTTTTCCCTTCAATACCGGCCGCAGTCTTAGCCGGAATTCTCAAAACTACAATGGAAGAAGCAACTGCGAATCGGTTTGTTTTTAACTCCACTTAACTTTGGATGACAAATGTTGTTACTTTTGCAATGTTGACTCTTGCGTAGGTATATTTGGTCATTGCGGACAATGTCCTTATATTACCTTATGGATTAGCCCTACCCACCCTCCTTCCCGTCATATCTGTCATTCCGAGTTCGCATTTTGCTGTAAAACTTGGCAATGACTGAGTCAGTTATGATTTCTGAGTTGCACACTACTGTATTCCATTTGCCATCTAACAGACATGATATATCCAGTGGACAAAACAGATTAACGTCAGACTCTAAAAGTGATTTTGTTATTCACAATATGGCTCAATTAAATGCCCCAGCTAAACGTTAATTCGGCTCACCTGAAACCAGTGTTAACTGACCAGACAATTGTCTTTTGACGACTTTGTGGCCATATTTCATGCACCAGTGTTGGTTCATCTTCGTTGTTTTGCAGATTTAACATTTATCTATGACGATTTTCAATTCTCTAGTTACTTCATGTTACCACAAGCAATAAGTATGCAAAACCAACATTTTATGTGAAAACCATACCATGGTTGTTCAACATATCTAGTAGGCAAACTTATTAACAGTTTTATATAATCTGTAATTCCCGTTTCTTTGTACACCAGCAGTACGCCGACACCGGTAAAGAAATCTACTTAAAATAGTTCGTCCACAGTCAAACTCAGCATACTCTTCCGTTTATTGGTAAGTTAACGGGTGATCTCGTCTACCAGTAGGACACAAATTTGACCCCTACCTCTTCTGTTTTCGGGTCAGTGAGGTCATCTGAAAGTTGACCATCTGCAGAAAAACGACTGTAGTCAGCACCGTTTTGCCGATGTGTACTTTTGCAGAATAGCTTACCCGAAAGTGAAATTAACCGTAACTATTAACAGTGACAGATAGCATCGATCGATCAGTTGTACCATTTGACGGAATGAGCCATCCCATCTGCAGTTCAGTGGTCTTTTGGTTCATATTAGTTACTTGATTTGGTGTGGGTGAAATGCGTTGAGATTGCGAACTGTGTGATTGATAGGGAGGATTAGTCTCATCGTCAGCACAGACTGAAGCTTATTTGACAAAAGGGCTGTATTCCGGTTAGGTTCAAGAATCGTGACACGGCTCATGGAAAATTGCACCGATTGATCTTGTGTACACTTTAAACAAAGAAAGCACGGGAATAAAGACCATGACTTGCTGACATGGATGAATAAAATACATTCATAATTAGCCCTTTATACGAATTACATACGACTATATTTTGTCAATTAGGCGTTCACTCCGAATGCAATATACTCCACCTAACCAGTCATTGTTTAGACTGCTAGATTGGAAAAATTTGGGGAAAAATTCCCCATTAAAAAATTTTGTGCTCGTAGCCGGTGTGAACTGGTAATCCGAGATGGAATGTGTTCATTAGTTTTAATGTCGACAACCACCGTGTTGTAGTCCAAGTTGTCTTCAACTAGATGAGCCATGAGCCAGAGCAATTAAGCCGAGAATTTAATAGATCGCAGAACGGTTGGTGACACAAAGTTAGCGGATCCTAACTTTGCTCACTATTTTGTGCATACAAACAAGGACGAAGCACCTAACACGATTTGTGAATAAACATTGTTTAACGTGACTTAGTGGAAGTACCAAGCATACCATTCATGAAGTTTAACAAAAAGTCTGAGCTTTGACCTGACTCAAGCGAGCGGCAAGAAATTTACCCTTCCTTACAGTAGGTGTTGCAACAGCCAAGTTAATCAGACTCTCCAGAAGCTTGAAAATTTCTTAGTAGGGCACTAATATTCGGTCTTTCGGAATATTAAGCGGACCCAAAATCAGCTTAGAGGAAAATCTACTGAAAATGTACCAACTGGTTCACTAACCGATAGTTAGTAAATTCGGTATATCAGGTGATAAAGATCTAAGCACATACTTTTAATTCAAGCACGACAGTTTCTCGCTTCTCACAAAATCTTCCAGCTCAGCTGATAAGTAGCAATACACACTTTGTAGAGATAACTCGTATACACTATATAACTGGTTAGTCAACACGGATCACTCCATACATGGTAGGACCTCTTAACTTATCATCAGTAGTAGCAGAATAGTTTATCCGAGGTAAGAGTATCTCATTCCGCAAACATCATAACATGGTGCATTTTTGATCTATCCCTAGTAGCCCTGCAACTTTTTGGTTGAACCTCGTTCAGTACAAATCCTCCTCGTCCCCAAATTTTCGAGTTATCGACAACAAATCGATATTTCAGAATTCAATAGTGACGACCTTAAGAAAGTTTATTCAAATCAGATGAAGTTTACGTAATGCGAGTCTTAGGCCGCAGTTCCTAGATTTCAGTCATAAATTTATTCGGCTTATTCCGGGAATGGCTAGATTGGAGACCATTCTGAACAGAAAATCAGCCACTCGCGCGCAGGCAACCTTCGCCAGCGCAAATCTGTGCCGACAGCTTAACAGTGATTCAACTCAGGTACAACCCGGTTTATCAGGTAATCGGAGTTTGAGGTGGTGTCCTATCAATACATGAAAGATTTAAAAATTCACGATGAGGTAAACCAAATGTTGTCGAAGGAATCAACGAACCCCTTGAGATGTAGAGACAAGAAAAGCGTCCAACAGGAAAAACAGAGAACAGCTGACAACGTATGAATCATCGGCACACAAATTAGGTCAGTTCCCAGATTTCAAAAGAACAGGTCAAATGTGAGTGAATGATTACGGACCAAACAGAGGCACTTTAGATTTATACCTGTGATACAAGTTACAAAAGTATTTTAGATTTCTTTGAGAATTATCAGCAATGTTTTGGCACGATAGCCAACAGATCTGAGTATTTAAATATTTACAGTCATCATGGAAACTCATATACCACGGAATGGTGCTGCGTACATGCATCGGGCGAAAATCGTTGTGGCCTTCACGAGCTTTGCACCGACCGAACACATACAAAATGTTTAGGATGTAAAGTCCATTATCTAGCGTCGTGTCCCGATCTAACTTGCCTAAATAATCTTCCTAAAATGATGAACGATATGCTGATCTCTCTCACTGAACAGTTGATCATGCTTATCAGAATTGTTATGTATTATTTGATTCCTTCTCGCTAACTGGAGTGGTTGTTTCTTCAGTGAGTTTTACTTCCGTTAGAGGCCAAAAGTGTGCGGACGTGAGTAACCCGCGTTAATAAAACTGTTACATTTTGAGAGGGCGTTATTTCTGTTTCTTATGTGGTCAGTGATTGGCTGCAATCCGGTGCTGCAGTACAGATCATAAGTTTATCTTTCTATCGAACAAATGAGCCTCTTGCATTAAGTAGTGGCACACTGATACTACAAATAAGTATTCGCTTCTTATTTCCAACCCGATGACAAGAACAATAAGTCTAAATATGCTCTACAATGGATCTATGTAAACTACTGTCTTGGTTCTCTTTTTCAATCAGGGATATCAGTGATTAAAAGTTCAAACTATTCATGCCGACTTGATATACCGCGGCCACCTTCCTACATATCACGTGATTCTACCCAGTCGTCAATGGTTTGTAGGGGTGACACATAGTACATCAAATGTTATGGTGACAGTTGCAGTGATTAGGTGTTCAATATTGTTTGTACGCCTGAAAGCTTGTCTGAGATATTTCGGAATTTATTCAGTCATGGTGTTCATGTAATAGTCCCAAGCTCCGATGACAACTTTGGTCAGGCATAACAAGCTTGTATGCATTAAAGCTTTCGAACTATAAAGTAAGATAACCGGCACGCAGAAAGTCAATATTCACCATTGCAATGATGACCAAATGTGTTTCACATAGGTGACAAAGGCAGCATTTACCTTCCTGCGTCTCCAGGATATAACTTTGCTTTGGTGCGATTGTTGAACATGTAATAGCTTGAAATTCAGATTGAAAGTGATGACCACTTAGTGATCAAGTTATAACGATCGTGAAATACGTTGCAAAAATTGTATTCTGGAGTCCCTCAAATGTGTATCAATGAATATACACTTGGTTTTTTAAAATAACATGTTCTTCAATCTACTTTTCACACGCGAATAGTTCAGTAAGTTTCACTGTTCACTTCACATTGTATTTACCAGCTCATCTACAACCAGGACGATGTGTACATGAACAAACTGTCAAATTCTGCGTTCTAGGATGAGGGTTTGCGTGTAGTATGACCTTTATTGACCCCGCTGGACTGCTCAGACTTTTTTGCTATCACCAGATTTCCATCAAAGAATTATCATGTAACTTACCTGATAAATGCACTTGGATTGTAAAAGTTTCATCGTAAACCAATCGTCCTAAAGACGGTGGAAGCGTTAGCTCATACACGCAAAAAATTGGTTTCCCATATACAACACTTTGAATTAAAACCTCCACCTAGGACAGTTCAGAATATTAACAGATTATGGGTTTTCCAATCGTCACTGAACCATGTTTAGCCGTTTCTATGTTTTATCGTACAAGTTCTAGGGCATGTTTTACCTATAGCCTTTGTGATCACGTTTTTGTGCCATGTCGCTCAGCTCTCAAGCAATATTTAGCATACTAGTTAGACTGTTTGCAGGTGCCGCCGCCTAAACGTTTTGTTTTAGTGAATACCGTGGTTCGTCCATTTGTTCTGCGATACGCCACGCAGTGGTGGTCCTTCTTCATTCAACTGATTCATCTGAAGTCCAGCATGCTCAATGTACAGTCAAAAAATAAACCGTATTAGGCGAAGAACAAACAAGTCATAAATCCCGGAAGGTTACTGAAACAAGGTAACTGAATGAGTTTTTATATCGGGTAAAAGTTACCCGAACGTTCACCGCTGTGATGAAAACCACAACTACAAACGACAGCAATTCAAAACATTGGGTTAATCAAATAAATCTAAACAGCAAACTTGGAGGCAAAAGCAGCGAGATTACTCGTTTTTTTTCGTGTATTTCACTACTCACAAACATGTATGGATTTTAGGTTGAGACAATTGGGAGCAAAACAACTTCATCTCGAGCATCAAAGATCATATGCTTATTTAGCCGTTATCAGTGCAGTAATTCAATGATATTTCAATTTGCATACCTGTTTGATTCATAAAGAATGAGCGCCGCAAACAAACTTGCTTGTATTGTTGCCACGTATATTACAATCATGGCATGTGTAGCATTGTATAGAATCTTACCGTAATACACACCTGTTCTACTGGTCACTTCAGTCAATTTGATACACATGGTACATAATAACCGGAAGAGAATCTATGAAACTCACAGACGAGGACACAAGGCTGAAAATAACGCATAGGGCTTAAAATGTTTGTCATAAAACATAAGCGACAGAAGATGGCTTACTAAACTCATGAAAGCTGTAGTACAGTTCAGCAACAACCAGCGGAAAGTACAATATATCTGGAAAATTTAAATATTGTGTAGGCAGTATAATAAACGTTACCTAGGGAATAAACACACGTGGGTTCTCATTTACTGCTCAGCATTGTCTATGTGTACGACATTAAATAAGTTTCATCGCCTAACAATGGGAAAATCTGTGTATAAAGTAATGAATGAGTAGAATTGTAATCCGCCGCATTTACTACCCGGTTTGTTCGGAAAACATAGTTTGAAATAAAGAGGACAATTTCAGTTTCAAAAGGAATTCACGCATATCAATAATAATTTGAAACAAAATTGGTAAAAGCTTAGTGAGGTACGTATAATCTGAATGACTGTCTATTAATATCGTACCAATTGTTTTGGTTGGTGCAACAAAAGCAAACTGCACGTAGTAGTAACAAAACGACATAATTGTAATAGCAACCAACCTTTCAAATTGTGGAGAATGTCTTCAAAATTAACTTCATGGCAACGAATATCTAATCCTAGTTGCATAGCATCTAAATTCGATTAAATTGGAGCTTTTTAAACAACAAACTTGTGTATTCAAGTTTCAGATTTGTGATTGGTTTAATTGCAGGAATTGAATATTGACCGTTATAAACTTTCCGATAGTTACTCCAGCATGACGGATGCGTACAGTTGCTTGATTCACAAGCCGCAGCCATTAGACTTCCGTTCTGGAAAAAAACGACGTGCAGTTTATTCTGTCTAAGAGAATTAAACTAGGTTGGCTGCACACATCCAAGGTGCAGGTCACCTTAATGCAGCTCGTTTTATACCAGCGTGACGCATTTACCTTCAATTGTGTGATCGCGCACGTTTTGATCAACAGACGTGCAGACAAACATAGAAGACTGACTAGTTTAATGTAGTGAACATACGCAGCGCGATTTAAATTTTGAACGTGGCAATGATTAATCATTCAACTTTCACCTAAAAGCGCATTTTGTATGTCACTACGGAGTTTCAAATGATTTGCGACGAACTTAATCTTTGTCTGACCTTGTCAACTAAGGATAGTTGAACCAAACGAACAAATTTTGTGTTACCAATCGAAACTATTTTTCAACCAGCCATCGCCATATAACGTTCTCTTCTTTTAAAGCTGTTGTGTCCAGCAGACTATAAGCTGATGAAGCTAGATTACCAAACGGCGTTTGTTAAGCCAAATAGCAGAAGTTGACTGTAATTCCAGCTTCAGTAAACTGATCCAGAATGTTATCGTCGTCCGTATATTAAACATTCTTGTCTCAAAAGCGTAAAGTTCATTGAATGTACCCGTAAAAGAAAATAACTGAGAGATAAGACAGGAGTTATGTGTTTAAGATAGTGAGAAGCTGTTCTAAGCACCAATAAAGCAGATCCTGAGGATCATCAGTCCAAAACTATCCTTCGAATGGGCAGTTATTGTGAAAAAAAGTTTTACATACAGTACCTTTTATGGGTGATTACATCATACATCAAACAACGCGAAAATTAGTAAATTTGATTGGAGGAGCATTTCACGCTGACGAAATTTACTCACTTGTTCGGACTCAGAAACCATCCGTGTCTTCAAGCAAAAGAGAGCAGCCTATCGGTGTAACCTACCAAGTTGTGTGTAACTGAGTAGAAAGTTATACAAGCAGAAACGACAGACTCCCGATTTCCAGAATGAACCACCGCCTATCCTGAAGGGTGCAGACTTTCACGTTACCAGAGAACAGTTACGTCACTGAAACACACAGACAATAAATGTCGGCGGTTTGTAGTTACATCCTGACCATTGATTACTTAATCTACTAGGCTTTAACGTTCAAACACTCATTGCATCATTCCAACCCGAGGTTATCGAGGTTTTCTGAAGCAGCCACAAGTATCCGATTCAAACCAGCTGTATGTGTTCAGAAACAGCTGCTCGCCAACCTGACTCTTTCATGGACTTAGTAATGTTTCGCAATCTGCTGACTGATTATTTATGTCATTCCCTAATTATACGATAACGAAGACGAATTCATGTTGTTGTAACTTTGCTACTGATAAGCCAATATAAAAATGTATGCGTCTAGCACTTTGTGTTCTAATTTCTGAGGACAACTAACTGTTTGAAAATTGACAAACTCTTTGGAATAAACTCACGAAAATTAAAGCAGCGGTTTCGATGTATAAGTAATTCCGCAATTCCTGAAAATCTGCAAGTGCGCCACGTAGAATCCGTTTCCGAAAATCACAATACCCCACTGTCTTAGTAGAAAGGCAGAATTCATAGCCAGATTTTATAGGTTACCATGAATTAACCAACGTTGTTAATTATTTTCCGCATGAGTTTTTCAAAACATTTTTTAACAGACGTTTTCGAATAAATGCAGTTTTTAATGGGAGCGGTGGTTTTTTCAAGTGAGTTACGTGCCTAATAACGATAAAACGTTTAAAAAACGAAAACAATGCTTAACCGAATCCAAGAAAAATCAGGAAATATTTTTACATACCAAGGAGATGATTACTCACTTGTTACAAGACATAAAACATTTTGATTTATTTCTGAGGCAATTTCTTGTACATAACTTTCAGACCCGAGTACGGCCAATAAAACCGGATTTTAGACGACGACTTCCAGCTTCAAGAAGCCGTTGCCGTCTAGCTTTCTAGCTATTCCCTATCCCTCTACCTTTTCTGGTGCGCCTTCTTCTTTACGGTTTTTTGTGAGCGTTAGGTAACCCCTTCTGTCATTCTAACGTCTCTTGACGTAGGCATAATCTGTTTCGGTTATAGTTCTAAATCTGACAGGTTTGAGGAAGTTGTTGAAGCGTAAAGAAGTTTGAGAACACAGTGAAATGTATTCTCCGCGTCTGCCCCTGGGTCTGTTTCCTACTTAGCTCTAGAGGGTACAAGCTTAAACCATTAGCAAATGAACAACAGGTAAGATAACAGTCCTGGGAACATCCTTAGAAGGTTGGAAATACTTGAAGTATTGACATGACGAACATTATGATTAACATTGGAAAATTGACGGTCCATACGCTGCATTTGAGGAATAATAATCAGAAAAAATGTGTTCTGCTTCGTACTTTGCGGCTTGCATCATTGAAATCCTA
>JTDE01000480.1:124257-201936 GCA_014338405.1 Paragonimus skrjabini miyazakii
GGTTCAGCATGCAGCAGATGACACATGTTTAGGGCTGATCAACTTTTCGTTCCAAGTTTAAATTAAACCCCAACATCTATGTTTTTCCGTATTGTTCTGATCATTATTGGAAACTTTCTCAGTTAGGCCATTCCAGTTAGTGTAGGTAGTACAAAAAACGACCGACCTGCTCAGCCCATCTTTTAATAAAATCAACCAATCAAAAAAGTACAACCGGTTTAGAGTGGCGTTCAATGTCTGAAAATAAAATCGTTGAGCGTGTTCAAGAGAAATCAAAATATCGAGTGAAAAGCCTAAGATTCTGAATGTGGCAATTTGGGCATCCGCTCGCAGTCTTCCATTAATTAATCATGTTCGCCCTACCCACGGTGATTGAAAGCATATTACGCTAGTTCCTTTTTTTGTGAGTTCCTTAGTATTGTGTATCCTCGTTTGGACAGGAAGTTTGCCTCCTGTTCTAGAGCATATTAGGCAAGGGAGTTGAATGCTGCGCTACTAACTCATAAAGTTTGTTTGGATTGTCTCTTCCGAACATTGAGCCTATGTCTGTTGTGAAAAGCGTCCAACAGTCCAGATTATCTTTAAGTTGAAATGGTTTTGCATGTCACTCGTAACCTGGGTCGTGTACTCGCTTGAATAGCCGTGGTCTACAGGATCATACATTACGGTTAACACGGCATGGCTCATCTAGTGGTGGTTGGTCAATTTGTGTGTTCCTCAGCAGAGATTACTTGTGTGTGTACTGTACGCTGTCTAAACTGGTTGAGTCAAGGTAACGTGAGGCAAACTGTTCACCTCAAAAACTGATGACCCTTCTGTATTCATTCTTCTCAGCACAAAATTCACGCATCTCACATATAAAGCAAGGGACATGTGGACGTTTATACGACGCGACTCGTTTGTTGGTGGTTTTTCTACAAAAAAATTAGTAAAAACTTTTACAGCCTCAATTGCCACTTTATGAGGCAGGGTACTAACTCAGCACGAGACACAGCTGTGTCTATTTATAATTTTAAGTTCCCAGCTAATACTGTGTCCGACTTCATGATTTAGAAATGTCTCGAATGAGAAAACCCTAGCTTAAACTGGACTCGAACAAGAGACAGAAACATAAAGTCCAGATGAGCCAAATGGGCTATGAAGTCACACAGGAAGCTCAAAGATTTTACTTTCGGATTAAGTTACCCACTCAACTCACTGAGTTCTTTGGATTCCATCAAATGCTTCTAAGGACTGACCGGAATATTTGATGGATTTCATCGTAGTCGGCTAGTTAGATACGTGTTCAAATGTTGGAATTCCAAGCTCGTGGTTCATCTTCTTAGCTCAGCCGGTAGAACGTTTACCATATCCGTGCATTTTGTTTCCGTTGCTGGTTTAAATCCAGCCGAGACCCAACGTTTTCGTTGTTAGGTCCCTTCTAATTTCCTGTTTTGTCAATTTTTGCAATTATATGCGATGTGATGTTCAGGTATGAATTACCAAGCGTTTACCTACACACACCTCACAAATGCAGATATGACAACACTTACAAACACAGAGGTGAAGAGCAGCTCTTTTCGGGGCGATAACATGTGGGATGATTCGATTTCCTTCTGTCAAGTGCCGAAATAGCTGATGAGGTTCACAGGCTGGGTGTGAATGTAGTTGTGCCTGATTTGTTTTACGAGGTGGCAAACTAACCTGCCATTGTTTTGTTACTCGGTTAAGTCACAACATTATTTTTTAATGGAGCTTTATACTTTGTTTCCTGGCATGGTGTTTCAATACGTATAAAGTGAACAACCAATTCAGAAGACAACTCAATAGCGGTTGAAGAAAACGAGAATATGCTCTACGTTGTAAGTGATTGGCACTAATCCGAATAGCACACGAATCAACACATGGCCAATTTAAGTTCATTGGGTTAAAAGTTTTCAATTCCTTTTTCCGCTGTTTTGTAGTTCTGACTATCGACCGAAGAGTACGCGTGGATCACTCTATTTATCTCTATTTCTTGGCTTTGGTAACCAGGAAGTATTACGCACAAACAGTCAACTAGTCTAGTTTGTTCTACAGCCTAATTTCCAAACCATTCACGCAGGTCCAAAACAATTTTCCGTCAACCAGACCGGAATTCCAGAAGTGAAATGAATAACGTATACTAATAGTTGGAACGCTGAACAGAACACATCCAGTTGAAGTAGGCGTGTTGCGCAGTCCGTGTGTTGTGATAACTTCGACATGCACTGATCGTATGGCTCAGTTTTTCGGATGCACACCGAGAGGCATCGTCACTGAAGGGGGACAACTTAGGTGATCGGGATTCACTCCCGGAAATATGTGACGCGACTTTCACTATGCACTCTTCGAAAATTGATTACGTTTCACGGATAAGTTGAATTTGCTCTAGAGCGCTACTGAAAGGTGGTGGTTATGCCAGTCCGGAAGGTAATCCATAGAGGTAGTGAACCCTACTGTTCGAACGTAGTCGTAGTGTATGGAAGGTATCACATGTAACAGCTTGTTCAACGTCGGTCAGGATGCAGACTGATACGTTGTCGTAGCCTACTAAAACAAATAGCCCTCCGCTCTAGCTCAGATTTTTGTATGTCTAGTTCCACGGATCCTTGTTTTGACCCAATGCATCTCAACATGTTTGATGCACGCTTGTAGAGCATTTTTGCTTGTATTTAGTTTCTTCGGTACTCACCGTCTAGATCGCCCCTTACAATCATATCTCAGTAGTTCATCAGAATTCATTCAGCTTAATCATGGCCAGTTTTCAATTGTCCGGCCATAGCTACTGACAAACGAGTTGCCCGTATACTAAACCGAATTTCGATCATATAAGTTGTTTCCACCCAGTGATTCTGCAACTCTGGAAGTTACGAACGCCAAATCACATGTTCAGTGTATAACGAAGCTACGCCTGCAGCCCGACTGCGTGAAGTCTCTGTCCACAGGAAATGTCACAGCTCCACGATTGTAAAGCATTTACTTTTCTCAAGACTATCGTGTCAAGCTGATGAAATCGATCACTAATCAGGTTGTCAACTGATTCTTGTGCATGCTGCCACCGTACCGTGACAATTGGTGTTACCATTACTCTGACTTCACTGGCTTTCCGTACTATCGTGAAAAGAGTTGTTCAAAGGGCCATTATTTACGATAAGGTTGGCTACCTCTGCTCGTCTAACTAACTCACATCGTAATTTTCTTCGTGACTAAGTGTTGTATCACACATATTCGAAATCCATGGCAAGTTCTTTATAGAGACGTCGCATTTATATATACACATAGCACGGACGATTTCACAATGCTTTTAAAAAGCTTTTCCTGGGAGACAGATCAGCTGGTCTTGGCCACCAGTGTATTTATACAGTTAATATGTCATTTCATGCATTTGCATACGATACACTCCTTTAGTATAAATAGGTTTTTTTAAATATGACGATTTACAATTTACAAACGTGGTTTACAGTTTAAATTGACGCAGTTTTTATTACTGTAGAGTTACGTTTTTGCAATTGCTTACTCTTTTCAGATTCATAACTTAAGGGAGCTAGAGTTTACGACTGCGACAAAACGTATTGTATTCATGTTGCCATACCTTGTATATAGCAAAGGAGACATACGAACTATAGGTTTAAATGTTTTTTCATTTTAATTCAAAGTGATGCGTCCTCATGGCTTTTAGTTGTATAATGGACTGATTGCCGCCATAATCCTGTTTGAATAGCCAAAGAAGAAGTTAAATAGCTCCTTTGAAATTACATTTCCAGCGAAAAAAGTTCATGCTATTGTTTCTAGTCTACGCAAAATTTTATTCAAAGACACTTTTTTGTGTGGTATTTTAATATGGCATGCAATGTGGATTTAATAATTCCGGATGACAACCAAAACCAAGAGAGAACGTTTTTAAGTTCGACTTTATGGGTGTCATGAATACTGGACAGATATGAAAAGCTACTAGTTCGTTTGCATGAACACCCTCATACGCAAAGACAGTATAATAAACAACCGTGTCATTTTAAATCCTCAAGGACATAAGTTCACATGAGTTTACTCCAACTGAATGTGGAACTGGACACCTAAGATCATTTAGGGTGAATTTAGAAACTGGTTTGTCAGCTTATGTAGAAAGGTGATTTCAGAAGTGTCACTCTACTTCTGTATGAAGGATATCTTGCTAGCAAAAGTAGTCATTTCTTGCTGTATGATTTCCGCAAATCCTGCTGACATCCTTGTACTTTGGTAATCATTTTAATTTTTCACTTAGATGACAAAATCATAAAATGTGTGGTCCGTTGATGACCCTCTGAAATTAGACACACCACTTAAATTTTAAGTTCCAGTTAGATGGTGCACATTTCACTCTTTTAGGTCGCGAATGCAAGCAGTATTTTTGTTATAAAAAGCAGTATATACCAACACATCCGCAATCACGCAAATTATAATAATGAATGCAGAATTCCATGTTGTTCACTCAATCAATAAATCTGTGATTTCAGCATGGGATCATGTTTCATGAAATAACCACAGTCCACTCGGTGACCCACAGTCTTTCAGTTTAAAATATACTATATCTCCACATGAAATGGTGGAAACCTCGCTATGGCCACGTGCTCACCGTTTGAGGGAACTGAGAACCGTAATTTCACAATTACACCTCTTACTACTCATTAATTAAAAGTAGCTCGCAAAAATGGCACTTTTTGATGGCCGAGTTCAGGTTGGTAGTCAAACTGGTTTACGTTGAGCTACGTGACCATATGACGCGGCGTTGGTGCATTGGAAGTACAATACAATGTAGTCAGAGTGAGACTGCTGAAAATGTGCTGACTATTGATCACTGTCTAAAAATGAACCTTTTCGGATGCAATCCAAATGTCACGACTTTTTACTGGACTAAGAATGTTCTAGCCAGAATACCTTCAACAAACCGCCAGTTCTCTATACACTGCCTTATCAGAAACGCAGAAGCTTCTTATTTGTTCCATGAAGGAATTGTTCATTAGTTCACCGATTCAACTTCAGCTGGGGAATTCGATGTGGATGTGGCAGACTCCTTGAGTTTTCTTTCCCTGCCTCCTATAGTTTTTAACTGCGTCCCTATGTTGTGCCAGTCTTGAAACATGATTTTCCATTCCTTCGCCCTTTTTCTAGTAACTGCATTGATCGTGTGATTTCAATCTACTTCAGGATTAACATCGTCTGCAATTAAGTAGAAACGGATAAACATGAAAGCAAATTAGGTGTTGCGGGGAATCTGTGTGCTCCATGTGGAAAGTCGAATGTCCTGTAACAGCACCAAGTTTTCGAGTGTTTCATGGTTTAAGAAAAGGTAGGCGATTGAGTCAGGGTGCCCTCTAAACGGAACTTTCCTTTTGAAAAAGTCTATGGGGGGTTTCATTTATAAGCATACCAGAAGGATCCGTTTTACAAAGTTGCCTTTCATAATCACTGTGACGAAGAAAAACTACAGAGAAAAGTATATAGAAAAGTTCTACACTAATGTCAGTAAAAACTCATGATTTTTTTTTTCTTATATTTCGATAGCATCACTGACCCCATAACTAAGACCTCTGTTTAAGTTGAAATCACAAAAATCACAACATTCATTGAATGTTACCTTGATAACTAGTAAGTCGTGAGAAATTTCGGCCAAACCAAATAAAAGATAACAGAATGAGACCGGAGCTGGAATTTCAACCGTGGCGAAAAGAAGTATTGCACCACAGAAGAGTTACGGTGCTTACAATCGACAAAATCGGGCAATCTGAATACTATACACTCAAGGTTGCGGTGGAGCGTTTAGTGTGGTGTTGTGGTTAAATAGATAGTTTCATAAACACGAACGTCGGAGTGTAACTTTCGGCTCAGACAAGAAAGTGTACTACTGACTAACTCTAATAAAAACACACCTCGAGTGGATTGCTTTCTTATGAAGTGAGTCTGCCAAATGTCTTGCCTGAATGCAAGGACTGTGATCGAATGTAGGTGTTGTTCAATTTGAAACTCACTACTTACAATCTTTAACAAAAGTATGATATTTGTTTCCGATAAGGGTCAGCTGAAAAGCTCATGGGAGCGCAAGAGCCGTAACTGTTGGTAAGTAGTGTGCAACAAGTAGTATCCAACATCCCCTAATAATTGTCAGTAGTTTGTAACCCAACATTTTTCTGTTTCGTTGACACAAAGCACGATTACGATTGTTTCAAGTTGCGGTCATTTAAGAACAAGCAGAATGAAATGAAGGTTATCTTGAATGGATCCATTCGGGAGTCGCTGTTGACAAAATATAGAGTGATAAATGTTCATTTACATTGAGGTCAAATAATTCTTTAACTATCTGAGTAAGTATTCAATCAGGCTATAATGGTTAAGTTTCTGCAACAAGATGAAAATATCACTTCTAACAAAAATTTAAAATAAACTGAGATATGTCATATCAACGGGCAGCAGCTCAACATAAAGTTCACCGACAAGCCGTAGACATTTAATATCTACTATGGAATTCTTGGAAGCCTTATGACTACCAGTCATGGTCTGTCACACTGTCGGTTTCTTAGAATTTTAAAAATAACCCCTCAACTACTGATTTGGACATAGGACCTTGTTGCATATGCTTGTTGGTAAACGGTCTAGCAATCGTACAAGCACCCATGGAAAGGTCTCTGCATCGGGTGAACAGAGACACAGATGTGTATTGAACTTCATACACAGTGGCTCTGAATAGCTATGAATATCTATAAACTGTCAATAATTCCAGCCATTCTCAATAAAACAATCCGTTCCGATGTTTGATTGGTGTACTGGAACACCGTGGTCCTTCCACATTCTCGGTCACTTCATTGTCACCGAAAGGACTTACGTTACATGACCAGTCGTCAGTTGGAAATGCTTATTTGGTTAGTAAGAACACAACCATTTCTGCACATCATTCGGTCTCTGAAGTGCGATTGTGTCTATGCTAGACAAGCCATAGAAATTATCCAAGACAAACGAGACTGTACGTTCAGGACGCGATGGCTACTCAGATATTGACAGCCAAACCAGCGTCAGGTTAACTGTATTTTCCAAAGAATGACCAGGTTGGCAAGCCGGTTAACACGATCTGAGTGCAGTCGTTTATCGATCATAGGTGTGTGTGTACGAACGTACATGCATATGCTACTGATAGAAGGAGTTCGCATGCAGTGTTGTGTTACTTGGCAAGAGCGACTTTGAGGCGATTGTTTTCCTATACAGAATTACGAGAGATGAGTTGTTTGTGTTTATGTGGTTGTGTGCATTCCCTGACCTTTTCTGCTACTTAGGCCTGGCGGTGAGGCCTATGTGTTGATTTGATACGGTAGGCTACGTTGACCAGGACTTCGGTCTTTCGACGTTCAGCCATGCCAGATACGCCAAACGGGACCTACCAGACAAAAAACAGTTCAGTTTGTGGGTTTATATGTTACACTACAGGCTACGCAGGAGCGCTAAGTCAGTAAGACAGCATTCTATGAGTATACAACAGAATTATGTACATTGTTGCGGTATTGCAGTCTTTTGCGTGAGAACGAATACTCTGAAACAAAAAGCACTTAGACCGCCTAGTGATTTACCTGGACGATGGATGTATTAACATGTTTGATTGAAAAACCCACACTAATTCTCAGAGGTTTAATGTGGCTTATGATACATCCACTGCCAGCAGCAGTAATCCGAATGGGTCGTCAATGTCTTAATCACTGCGCCCCAAGTTAGCTTAGACCCACACTGTCAATTAGGTGAGACTTTCAAGTCATTGGCACCAAGCAGGGTCCTTCCAATATAACCCTGTATCTTGTTGCCTCGTGAGTCGGGTTTTCATGTCAGAGGCTCCGAGTAAGGTCCCTTAAGTAAACCCTATTTATTTTTGTCCCACAGGTGAATCTGTCAAGTCGGGACATCAGTTCGAGGTCTCACGTGTCAACCTAAACCATGATCGTGGACGCAGGAAAATTGTCGGTTGGAACATAGAATGTGCGCATGCTGCTAGGTAAATACAACACCTCACTGATCGCCACGAAACTAAGCCGGTACGACATCGATGTCGCATGTTTGAGTGATATTAGACTTGTAGACCAAATTAAGCTCCGAGAATCAGGTATTGGTTACACCTTCTACTAGATGCTTGCTCGAGGCAGAATACAGCACAGATCACAGGCTAGTCAAGACCACATTGTACATTAGTGTTTTCAACCTCTTTTGTTGCAAATCACCAAAACAACGTCAGAAACTAGATGTTAAACGTTTACAGAACTCAGAGACAAAAATTACTTTTTAACGCGCAGTTGCCTTTCGTCTGAAAGACATTTGTTTCCACTACCTCCGAGGATATGTTGGAACATCTTAAGGAATAGATCAAGGTGGCAGTCATCGAGATAATCGGTGTCAGGCGCCAGAAATAACCGGACTGATTCGAAGACCCGGACAACGAAGACATAAGTGCCACATTCCGAGGTGTTCGCCGTCAGTTCGCTGAAAGGTTTCGCCGAATCAGTGACGATTGATGGAAAACTTAAGGTGAGCTGATGCAGGAATAGGGTGGCCACTAACAATACAAGGAGTTCTAAAATACGCTGGGAGTGATTTTTGATCCATCCCTCCGGTCTACTAAAGCATTTGTTGACGTGGACTCTGGCTTTTCGTTCACCCAACTGGATGATATGATAAACGTTTGACATGAACACTATGGTGGCTTATTAAATCCTCTTGTTACCATTGTTTGAAAGACCGAGAATGGCCTGCCACAACAAGATGTTAAAGCTTCACTTCCACTTGCTCCAAGTCTGGCAAAGATACAGACAGCTATTGCATAAATGTGAAATGAAAAGACTGCATATGAAGATGGATTGCCAGGTAAAATACTGAAGATTGGCGAACCCGTTTTGGAATACGCCTTGCCTCAGTTTGTTTACTTCATCTAAGAGCAGGAAGTTATCCCTCAGGAGTTCAAGCAGTGCACGGCAGTTATCGGGGCATTAGTCTGCTGGGCTCTGTTGGAATAGTACTAACGTAACATACAAGCCGGTCGTTTCTTCTCTAATTGTCCGTTGCACCTGCGGACTAACTTTGGGGCAACATGGAGACTGGGGACAGCGTTCTTCCAAAGTAGAGGTTCCAACAACAGTCCTGTAAAAGGAAATAATACAAACAAGCATGAACTAAAGGCCCAGTAAGCCATGCATTTGACTTACACAAACGAAAACTAAAACGGCGCCAACAACACAACAGCACGCTCTGTTACGATATTCAAATTTAACCCATGTGCGCATGCTAGTTTCGACCGCACGTTACACTAGCGAGAATTACACCAATTCGACTCAATGCGGAAGCTTTGGAAGTCAGTGTTCCCGACTGGTAATGTGGGTTCCAGGCGAGTCTCAGTGCAATCGACATTGTGTTTGCTACTTGACAGATCCAGGAAAAGTGTCCAGAACGCAAACAGCCTCTGTATGCTCCCTTCTTTGATTTCACCAAGGTCATTGATTCCGTGAACCGCGAAACATTGTGGACGGTAGTTGCTATGTGTTGATGCCCGGGTAAGTTCGTCAGTTTAATTGGGCTTTTGCATATTGGTACGAAGGCAAAGGTACAGCCGTTTGAACTGGCTTTTGATGATCCTGACATTGTTACTGACGTGAATCGGGGATGTCTCCTAGCCCCGACCCCATATATTTAATATCTGACTGCAATACTAACGGTTGTTCTTCAGAATTCAGAGGACTTCGTTGAAGATGAATACCGTACGGATGGTCGTCTGCTAAATATTCGATGTTTCGGCGTCCCGAGTCAGCTATGTAATCTGACAATGCGCATGCTGTTGTTTGCAGATATTAGTGCGCCATTTGTACAAAATGGTGAGAAATTTGATCAACTGGTCACAGCTTTCTCGGCTGCGGAAGTTAAATTTGTCTTGAATGTCACCATAGTTAAGACATTTTCTATTTTTAGCCTTCGCGGGAAGAGGTGCTTTGCCTGCGCCTGGAATCCACATCAGTGTATAGCTGCATATACGTCTGCCACTTGGGTAGCAATCTGTCAGCAAGTCTTTTCTTGAGCTTTAAGTTGTCAGCTCGTGTGACGAAGACTAACGCCGCTTTCGAAATTCTTGAAAGACGCATCTGAAAGAACCGCAGCCCGGAAATGAAAAATGAGCTGCATGTCTACTGCTCAGTGATGTTGTCTACACTGCTTCGCAGTAGTGAAACGTAGATATTGTTTCAGCGAAATTTGTGCTATCCGATCCGTTTCCATTCGCGATATCTAAGACGCGTCCTGCATGGTTAGTAGTCGGACCATATCATTCGGGTTGCTACTACTTCTTCTGAGAAATGAAGGTTTCAATCCTAAACTACCCCATCATCCGGTCGGCTACACTACAGATGCTTTACTCACATGTCTCTTGATCTTATTCCTTCGGGTTTGGGCTGCATACTGGAAGTGAGAGCAGAATTAGAAATGATGTATGGCAGACTATTTGTAGTGATGTTTGTATGCGAGCGTCCTTTACTCTCGACCATGTTGACAAGCTAATTTGGAAATGGATGCTGCCAATCAACACATATATGCGGACCTGCACCTAATGAAATGCGGTGAACTATGAGAGATCTACGGTTGAAAAGAACATTTCTGACATAGCCATTAAACTCTCTCGCAGGAAAAATTTGCTTTGCTCTGTTAAGAAGCCATCTCCGGACATCTGTGGTTAAGTGATTGGATGGTACCTTGACGTTAAAATACAAAACCGCCATCAATCGCGTTCGACTACCACCTCTTAGTCAATGTTTTCAGCCGAATTCCTTTCTGCTGTACAAACGGCTTCGGTAGGATGAACTCTAACTCACGGCTTCCACTTTGCGTCGTCTGGGGAAATGACGCATACAACATGCCACACATTAGTTCAGCGAGGCGAGCAGAACCTGCAATTCCAACCGGTGGGTTTTGATAAAAACAGTCTGATCTTCAATAATAGGTCCAGCAACTTTTACAGTGAGAAATTGAAGTAGATCAGGATCAACCACCTTGGTGGCCCGCAGCGATCAATGATACACAATCTGACACACTCGGCATTCCCAAAAATTCCATTCAACTCACCAACGTCCACTTGGAAGCCTTATCTTGTGAACTCAAATCAAGTATGCCATCAGGAAAACGATAGCATCGAGTCCCAGGGCCCAGTTCGAGCTTCTGCTTGACAAGCGTTTACAAGTCATTCCAGTTTCACAGAAAGCTAGCAACTGGTTTGAAAACAAGCAAGTAAATCTTGCGCTCAAATACAGAGTTACATCCCTCAAGTAAGATTTAACCTTGACTCCAAAACACTGGTGCCCTTTCTGAGCTACAGTCAAATAAAACTTGAAAGTTCTATAACCGGACGAAGGTTCTGACGTTGTGGTTGTGGGCAAAAATGGCTTTGTATTGCGAACGCAGCCACTGCTGAAAGACACCACCGGACTCTTTCGCGATAACTTAGATAATGTAGCCGAACTTGAATGGCATGTGAAAAAGGCAGTATAGGCATTACTGGAAATATACTTCACTGGCCAGTCAACAACACAGTCACACACACCTACAAGGTCATATACTCCGCAAATGTACAGCGTCCACAAACTTCCCTGGGGTCAATGTTATCCACATATAAGTCGCCACAACACAAGTTGGCACAATGGTTGGTCCAAATTATGTGAACAATAAGACAAATTAGTAGGAGACAGTTTTGAGCCACTCTATTTGCTGGACGATCTGGACGGTACCAACAAACATGTGATCTACACACTCATAGATTCTGTGTTCACAAACGTTCCGCAGATACAGATTACTGATAAAATTTGTCAGTATATCGATCTAACTCCCCTAAACATAGGGTTGTCTACGTTTGGGTTAGAACGCATTCTGCTACTATGCACAGCAAACGTCAAGTTCTACTTCCATGGAATCGGTTATACACAAGTCGATAGTGTTTCCATGACCAATCCACGTGGTCTGCTACTAGCTATTATTTTCGTTGCCCACTTGGATTAGAAGGCGGAGATCGTTATCACCCAAGTCCATTTTTTCCGGTGTTATCTCCACGATATCCTGTTATTCGCCAATAACATGGAGATGACAATAAGCATACTCACTCAATAAACCAGCTGAGTTAACTAATTCGTTTTACCTATGAGAATGAACATGTTGACATCCTGGTATTTTCAAACATTCTCATGAAGGGGCATAGTAATGACTCCGTGGTACTGTTCGCCCACCAGAACCACACACAGACGGGGCCGTACCTGAACTTTCACAGTTTCCTGCTAATTCAATACCAGCACACTATAGTGGGGACTTTATTTCACTGTGTGAGGCGAAACCGTTTGGGAGAAACTGACCGCGAAGATGTCATTATTAGGAACCACGCGTAAAGAAAATGGCCAGCCGACACAATGGCACCAACAGTTACCTGGTTCGATTGTCTTGAGGGTATGATGGTCTTAATACTCTCAAAAATCCATCTCATAGAAGCCCAGTGGTTGCGTTGCACACGATCACCCGTATCCCAACACCATCACTGAAAATAGCGCTATCGCTCAGTGCCAAATCTTACATCATTTGTAACTTCTCACATGAGTACCGGGTTATCTACACAGGCAGAACGGAGTAGTAGTTAAGCAGTCCGGTCAACGACCACATTCCAGCTTGAGTACATAAAACGTTCATGGGTACTAAGATGTCTCAGTCAGGCAAAAACGTGACAAACCGAAAACTACCGACGTCGTCGGTCGCATAACACCTGTCGGCGTGTCGATCCTAAGTAAACCTGAATAAGTACTTTTGGTTACGTTGCGCAAATAAATCGAGGGCTTCTATGGTTCGCGGAAATCGACATATAGAAGCCGCTCCTCTGCGTACAGAAACACTTGCTCATCAGTGCCACACCACCCTGATAAATGATGTGAATTTATGTGTGCTAATGTGCGTATCAACTTACTGTGTAAGTCGGCATCACACTATCGACCAAACTTTGTTACGTAAACCGGCAGATTGCAGCACATGCATCAAAATGCGTTCGTGAGATGCATTCTGCAAGCCAATGTTTTTCTCTTCTGTGTTTAAAATCCACTATTCACTTAAAACTTTCAGTTTCACAGATCTCATCTTCCGTGTGCCAACAAATTTTATGCCATCTCACTTCATCCGGATTTACCAAGTGATATCACTGCTTTTACCAAATCTCATCAAGTTTGCCCATTCGTCTTCAGTGGATCAGTGTAACGTTCACCTGTTGCTCACCACAGAAGCATGACCACCTTTTTGTGACCCAATTGTCACATGTGAAGATTTGCTCACATTCACATGTAAATACCACTTATCCAGCTTAGCAGACGTGATTGGGGGATGCTAATTGCAGTGTTAACCGCAACCAACCATTTCTCTATCATGACTTATCAGCCAAGTTGTATTCATTAACTCCAACCTACCTAGAAGCGTCGTGATGCTTGAGATTGTAAAGAAGATAACGACTAGTGGAGGATTTTGACAAAAAAATTCCATCGTTTGTCTAAGCTCTTAGATTCTGATAGAATTTCTAACCGGCTGATTTGAACAGGACGAACTAGACTTCAGGTTTGATATTGTTAAAGATCACTGGTACTGCATATTCTTGCGTCATTATGAAGTTGGACTTCGGTCTGGTACTTATAAGACAAGTTTGTCAATCACTATTTCACTGGTCTTCTATAGGGTGAATGTCCAATTCAACACAACCATGAGCTTTGATGTGGTGTTTGAAATGAAAACTGCGATTCTCCTTCGTGCTAATCATAAGCCCTGGCTTTTTTGGCTCGACATTATAGTTAGCTCTGTGTCGTCATTCCAATGAGAAAATCGATTTTGCCAATGGTCGTGTTATTACATGAAATTTGAATACCATCTAATCTGCCTGCTAGGATGTTTTATCTTATAAACGGATGGTGTCTTTCTGGTACGCCCTCAGATCCCCTTTGATCATCATTAAGTCAAAACATTAACCAACAATCCTGACAAAAATAAATGGCAAACATTTTAATACTTCAGTAGATCTACATTATGTAATTTGCATTGTCTAGCAAGTCTATGTTTGCAATAAAATGAGTTGATGACTTTGGGTAACACTTAGAATTGTAGAAAAATCAACTACCTCAAAATCTGCTACATTTGTTTGCAACTTTTGCGCCCAGATAGGTGTTTCAGTCAGCTCCTTTCGAGCAAGGTCTTACACACGAGATGTGAACGTGTTTCGTTTTTCCAGTCGTGTCCAACCGTTATTTGAACTCCGGTCCACTTTCTTCCGTGATGGCTGAGCTGCTAATAACACAACAGGCACAGCCGAATTGTCTTGTCTGCAAGCTCGGGCACATTTGTTTGATGTTAAAGGTATCGATCACCTGAAGAGATCAATAGCTGTCTTGCCAATTGCGGCCGGTGATACAAAGTTAATCTGAAAAACACGGAATCAAGTAAACAGGTCAAGCTATGTTTTAATTATTGATAAGTCGTTGGAGGCTTGATTGTCGCTGACTAGAAATTAATCTGAGGAATGCTGTGGTTTCAAGTTGGCCGAGAAGTTTTAATCGTGAAATCATTAATTCTGGCTAACGTGACTGCTGCTGTGACTCCGCTGGAGGTTGTCCAGCAACATGAGCAACAAGCAGGAACGAACAAATTGGAATGTTTAAACGTGAAATCTTTGATTTTCTGACTGTGAAGTTAGTAACGTTATGGTCAAAATGGATGCTTCACGAAAGCTTCAGTTGGAGTTTAACTTTCTGATGTAATAAGAAAATGTGCTTACCAAAGTGAACTTTGAATAAAAATCTTAATTTCAAAATGGGATGACTAAACAATCTGTACTATTGTAGATGGTGCGGACAACTTCGTAATAACCTTCATTTTGATCTATCCTGTTCTCTTCAATTTGTCATTAACCAGTAGTTCAGATCGACTTATGAGCAATCGGTAGTTAATAACCTACAATGACTACAGTTAACAAGTTTTTCTAGATTTAAATCAATCTCAATAATGTCATGAATAATGACAAATGGTTACTGAAATCGCGTTCACAAAGTATCAAATAAACTATTTCGTTTGACAGAAAATGAGGCATATTGCGTGAGTCATTGTGTGTTCCGATCCCTAATGTCTTCGGAATATCGTTCTCGAATTGTTTATTGTAAAAACCTGCATAGAACGCACGAAAGTCACAGAAACTGGCATTGTCCCCATCGAAGTAACGGATTAACTTGACCTGGGAACCAATTAACCGAATTGCCGATTACTCGAGAGACCAATCGACTTTAAGGATGCTCAATCGATTCTAAGCATGTTCCAACTAATGACAGTTAATATTACTTTGTGAATTCTATTTACTATAGTGTTGTGCACATTAGTGTGATGAAAAATGCTGATGATAAATGAACCACATTATTTAAAAAAAGACATTATGGGAATATTTTTGTATCCGCCACCACTAGCAACATTGTGGAAGGAAAGCCTCAACCAAACAATCCGAAGCTACATTCGAACTATGATCGGTCTGAAAATAGAAACGTTTTGAACATGAAATGTGGTAGATGTAAACACTTCATGTCGGCCCATCAGCATCAAATTTACAATAAAATGAATCGGTCTTTTATTGCAAATATGTAAGAGGTGGATAACCAGTCAACCGACTAGGATAAGCCACTGGGTCCAGGGAAGGGTCTAGTTTACCTACAAATGTTTCTGAATACACTGGGTTGGTTTGAATGGATTGTATGTGACCGCTACAGTTGTCCACAAAAATCTCAGGTTTGCTACTGACATCCGATGTTTCTATTTGGAGGTCTTTTCAGATTCTCTAGGTAACAGGTATAGCAAGGTGATCTATTGATCTCTGCCGGGTAAAAATGGAAACGCCGCTAAGAATTATACATCATTCTTATTTACAGTGATGATACCTTGTGACTCACATGGCATTTAGCCAAATACGTTGAAGGAAATGGTAGCCAACTGAGGTTAAACTGCATAAATGTTTTCGAAATATAACTGCTTCATCCTTAAATCAAAGAAGTGCAATGAAGGACAAAGGGTCGTTGTTACACAAAGTCGGTTTTACTCTCGCTTGTAAGTGAGTTGTTTGACTGTCGGGTATAGGCAACTTGATAATGATTTTTCAGTTTGAAAATTACTTCTCCTTCGTTTATTTATTCATGTTTAAACATGGTTGATCTGACTGCTTTTTCTCATAGTTGGTTGGTGGTTACACATCCATATTCAGCACCGATTTATCAAAATTGTTGATACTGGCACTACTACTGATGATAGCAACATAGAGAAATGAATTGATACTCCTATACCTGCAACTCAATTCGACGGTAGTTCAAATGTCCCTGCACACTTATGGTTGAGTGTCCAACTTTCTAAATTCATCAGAAGGTCCACATAAATGCGAACATGAATCATCAAATCGTACTCAGGAGAATACGTGGAAGATTAAACAGGCTGAAGAGGGGGTATTGATCGTGACATGGGGATAAGTTCGGGCCAACTGGCGACAGTGAAATGTGATTGGGGCAGACAGGCTCGATCGTAAACAGTGGTTATCAGTTTGAGATAGTTAGCTTGTAGATCTTTCTGTAATGTGAATTTACTTAGAGTGGTGAAATTGTTGATTGACTGAAGTAAATCTATCGATATTGCTCTTGTAGTGATTCCGCTTGTGATCCTGCTCATAACAGAAAAGACGCACAGTGCTTTGGAATGATTATACAAGTATATGTTCTCACTTGAGTAAAAAACTTTCCAGCCGAGTGTAAACAACAATTAGTTCAGGTGTAATCTGTTGTTCGTGCAATGTTTTATGCAGCTTTTTATCTAACCCGTACGACTGATTGGTTGAATCCTAACGACGAAGTTCAGCACTCGCCTTAGTCGACGTTTAGTAATCACGAGTAAATTTCCATACAGGTGCGAACTACGGACTCGGTTACGCTGTTTTGGTGAACTTATCTGACTAACGGGAATGAAAAATCTCAATTTATTACGTTGGTACTGTGTTATATTTGTTAACTTTCAAATAATCAATATACTTCACGACGACTGATAAGCGAATGTGTGTCACTGAGTTTGGTCTGCAAAAAAACTATAAGCACTACCAGACGTTGACCTGTGTGCTCTATGATTTTTAGTCGGTTTCGCGTCGTTTCACCAGAATAATATAGAGTTGTCAAGTACGGCAAACACGGTTTTGTGTAACCAGACAAGTATATACATATATATATATATATTTGAAAGTCAAGACTGGCTATTGATGTAAGTTAACAAATCGATAAACTAGTGATGCATGTACGTTGTAAGATACAGTTTGTTTGTTCGGTTACACACAAACGGTTGACGAGCTCACGCATGTTTTGACCATTAAGACAGTAAAACATGTAAGTTATGAAACCATTTAATAGTAGTATCGGGGAGAAGACTCTCGAATGAGGCAGCCGAATGAGCTAATGCTGATTATCACCAGTTAAAATAATTTAAACTTGTGTAATTTTCATAGCAGTCGTTCACTTTGTGTTGTTGGCGAAAATTCAGCATGTTATTCACAATTCGGCTTATTTCATAATTCTCAAAACCGAATATTAAACAAAACAACATGTACACCAAATTACTTTCTTTGCTATCTGCCAAACAGACATCACTCTGTGAACATAAAGATAACGGACAAACTGTGCCACTGTCCCACAATGAGTTTTACGTTTATAATTCTATGTTCACATTGTTCGGCGTTTAAGCGGACTAACGTTTGTCATGGCAAACATTGCAGACTTATTGTTCCCTAGTGACCTAGTTACCGAGTGAAATGGATATTTGCCTGAAAGATACACTGAACTCTTTTACTAAATGACCACTGCTCAGTGATCTTCTCTACTAGCTTAGAAAATGTAACATATGCAATATATGTACATTCGGTTTGGGTTTGTGATCTGACTAATGCTATGTGTATATTAAAATGGGCAGAAGTGTATCGGAAAATATTCCAAGCGAACATCGATGAAACGAACGACCTGTAGACATGTCGCGTCAAAATGTTCAACCAATACAAATGTGTTCCGTTTCCAACACAGTTTGTCAATTTCGAATAAACGCTAAGTAACAAACGCATCAAATGCTTATTTAAAATAAATCGATTTCACAAATGTTCTGGTAGTGTTTGCACTTTGGAACTGCTTAATACTTCGTGTTTTATGACTAGAATCCTATTTTGTAAATTGGGTAGCAAAATAAGACAGGTTTAAAATAACGTATTGAGGGTGTCGACTCAGTTTAGTGTTTTAATCACTCAGAGTATGAAGAATAAGAAGAATCATGAAGATGAGTCCAGCAAAATAATGAGCAGTTTTTGTACAAAATATCTTCCGTCCAAAGTGTAACCTGACAATATTGAAGAAACATAACTCCCTGAAATTCTAAAACACTTCAGTGAATTTTCGTATTTCAACATGCAAAAAATAACGGAAAACAAAAGGTACTGAGCGCTTTTCTTTGACCTATGGAAATAATTCAAGACATCCAGTTTGTTACATAACAGAACTAACAAAAATGTAGCAAATGAGAACCATCACGTGAAATTGTCTGCAACTTCTTGGGGAGAATCCAGCTACGTTGATAAAATTTGATAATTAGAAGTTATGCGTTGAATACTGCAGATTTCAAACAGGTCTCTAAACTTCGGATGGTAGTCATTAAGTATTTGGGACAATAAACTCGAGTGCGACGGCAAACAGCACAACTAGTGCGGAAATTACGAGAGCCTGCAAAGCATAAACTTTGCTTCTCGAGTCGAAAGTCAATAACTATAGAAATAATATACCGTACCACCTTACTATAGGGTAATGATTGGTACCTAGATATTTCGAATATTTAAAACGATCAAATCGAACTTCCTTCAAATCAATGGTGGAAGAGGTGACAACCAATGCAGTGATATTAAGGTCTTCAGAACGAAGGAACAATTCATTCTGATATCTGTCAGAATACGGGGATAAATAACCAGATAACCACCTGTGAACATAGGCGCGTAGAAACAGTCGTTAGGCTAGTATGTCATTGTGAGTTATTTGATATGCCTCCCATGACTACATCTTTTGCGCAATTAATCAGGCATGTGTTCACCGAACAAGTGTCGGAAATGTTAATTGGTGCTTTGTCAGAAGCCACCGATGTTTGGAGTCAGTGTGGGTTTTGAAACGTTACAGACCACAACATTTTTTATGGCCAGTGAAACACTCACAGGAAAAATGCGATAGTTCTACTCTATTCTGCTTACGCCTGAGCTTTGGTTTCTAACAGGAAATTACCAGCTGCTAATATGGTGCATTATGCATAGGAACCCAGGTAATAATGTTTTCTGTGGATAGATTTGCTTCAGTATTTTACGCGGTTTTGACAAGGGTATTCTAAAATCAAATTGTTAGAAAAACTGAAGAATGGTTTACTTCAGTTTTCTGTGAACCGAAGTTGCAATAAACTGTTTTTAAATCGTCCATATAAACAAGAAGAAACAAGGCATAAAAACATCAAAAACGATATGGCCCTTCTCGAATCTTTTATTGAAGTTGGTTTCAAACAGGTATTGATCAGGTGAGAGACTGAATTAACCAATCAGAAATTTTAAAATACCACGGCCAACAAGGCTTTATATTACTTCAGACGTAAAATGTGGACTCACAACCCTGTCACCCAACAAGATGCATATCAATAGATGCATGGGATTGAAAACTTTGTTGTCACGGAAATTTTTCAAACCTTGTTCAGTGTTTTCAAATAACTGTTTCTTCTGTTGTCTTATAACACTAACTTTTATACCAGCTGTTTGCTGTTCTGCGTGAATAATTTGGGGGAAAACTGTCTATTCGCCATTCTCGAATTTTAAAATAATACTTGGCTTAGTCCTTTCATTTAATCGAATCCATATATCTCACAGGAGGAGTGCAATGTCTCCGGTGATTTTCCTTATGAAGCAACATGAACACAAATTCGAGAAGAAATACCAAACGAAAGCATAGTTGAGAGTAGTGCATCCACCCGTACCCCTGCAAGACATCAAATCTGAGTGAAGTGAAATGATTCTATTTAAAAGTGCAAGAATTTAACTCACACAAATTCCGATCGACTTAACTGGGATGTAATTACTAAAAACTGGACTGTGCTGAAGTCCTCATACTAAACATGTACCCATGGTAAATACTGTAGTCTCTTTGAGACTACTATGTGCCCTCCAACAAGAGATGTACTGAGTATTTAATTGTTATACAATGAAGGAAAACCTCTTGTCAAACTACGATATTTAAAAATGATTAGGGACAAACAATGATGACAGTACACTAATCGAGATTACACTAACAGTTATTTCTGCTGTAATAAGATAGTTACGCTGCACAGTGTGATGGATAATTTTAAGCTGTCTACCTCTGGACAACATACGCGCAAGGGCTATTCAAGGCTTGGGAAAGTTAACCAGTAAAAAACAGTCCAGCCACTGTTTTGTTTGGGTTCAAGACCTCATCGAAAAAGCTAATGGGAAGAAGGTTACGGCTTAGTTAGTTATGGTAGTTTCTCACTAAGGCTGAGGGGTGACCAGACAGTTTTATAATCAATTCACTTCAAGCAATAATTATAGGTGCTTCGGTTCTAAGACGATGTATCCGGTAGGCTTAGCACACTCATGTTCGCTAGACTTTATGCCTGAATAGTACTGTTCGCACACAACAGTGTTGGGCCTTGGTTTACCGCGGTTTAGGACACAATATCACTGATGGCTAAACTTTAGTATGCGTTCATTAGACAGTTGTGACCGGTCACAGTGATGTGTAATGATTGCCATACCTGAATCTATGTCAGTATATAAACAAGCTGGATTATTTCCCAGGAGATTACTGTGCTGTTTTGTTCGTGACGGGGAAAATGGCTCAATTCAAGTCCCAACACCATGTTTCCTAACCCACTTCAGAAGGTTTAATTCTTCACTGAAGAGTCCTGTTGCTGAAGGTACTTGCCCTATAAAAATGGTCTTCGGACAAGGGTCTTTCTTATTTGCTGGCTGCCTCTCGAAGACAAGATTGTATCGCTTATTTGTAGTGCACCATGGCAGATTTTATTGATTGAAAGGTGACCTCGGCAAGAGACTGTTACAAGCACTTCTCACAATCTACACATCCACTAGGCTGCAAGTGGAACAAATACCATTAACATAACTATTATCAGCGAGTAGCCATCCGGAAAAAATTCATAGAAGCCAACTCAAACAGTAAAACAAATATTTCTGTTCTTGAAATCCCAAGGGGATCACCTAGAGAATGACATTCAAAAAAATCTGAAGTGTGCTATCACTCGTAAACATGCGACCATGCAGTTGCACATGGTCCAGACTAGCTAGTGACCAGTTCTACCTAACCGGGAACACAGCTTGTCTGGTTGTTCCGCCTTATATATTGTGTACCAGTCCCACAAACTTGCAGTTTTGTATACATAGGCAGAACGGATTGTCCACTACTTCAAGCCATAGCTGACTGTGTCCTGAAGTGAAGAAAATAAATGATAACGCGATAACTTTAAGCTAGCGAGCTAACTACATAATTCCATACGGTCGCTAATAAACATTTTGTGAATTCAAACCAATAGGTGGATCGCTTTATCCTATTGAATGTAATGTGAAGCAGGCAGAAGCCAAAGTCATTGACCTTCAGCTAAATATATCAACCAGCGTTGTGCATTCACAATGGCTAAAGTAACCCACCGGTTTGTCATAGTCCTGATTCTGCAAAGCTTATTGTGAATGTATGAATATCCATTCCATGTCTCCCAACACTTATCCGATGCCTTGTTTTACGTCTGCGACTAAGGAGGAAGAGTGAACGAAATGGTAACATTTTTTTGTGATCTGACGAAGCTGTCAAAAGAGGCTCAGTACTTCATTCAATTTTGTTATTTGTTAACAAGAATCGAACATTTTGCTCTAATGGTGTGTTTTTTAACCGTAATCGTCTTGCGAACAAGTCCATCACATTTCAACAAATCTCAATACTATTTTCTAGGTTATGTGCCAATTAATCGTTAGCGTCAACCAATTGCGTACCACTATTGGTGACGGTGAATAATATCCTAATTGTAACCTGCGAGATACTACAACATTTTATACAGTTTAACAGATACTGACAGCTATCTAAATGTCGGTTGACACTTACTCACCTCCACCAAAGCATTATCACACTAAATGACAATTGTCAAGGTCGTCAGACAGTTAAGTTTTCCGATTCAGTATATTGGTACGGAGTAATTCAGCTGCTACTGGACATTGTACTACCGCCGGTACAAAACTTTTAGACCAACGAACTTGCAGACTTCAAAGAGAATCAAACAGAGAAGAGATTACAGATGAACTGGATGTTGTCAGGTGACCAAAGCTGACGCCGAAGACTAAACTTACCAACGTCTGTCAGATAACGACAGCGTTTCCTGTCTAGCTGTTTTGAATTTCATCGTGAATTATATAAAAGTAGGAATTGCCATTCAAATACAGAATTTAGTTCCTTCATGCATTTACTCACTAAAACGACCCTTTACACGGTACTAGAAGGTAATCCGTTTGCTGCTTCGGAAGAGACAAATTAGCTGAGTCAACTGTTTGTGCTTACACAGGTCCGGAAGATGAACATCCATCTGTACCACTCTGGAGTGTGATAACTGATTAGGCTGGAGATTACACAATAACATTCCGGACGAGGTGACCAGGTTACAGTGCGATGCGTCTCACTGAAGTAACTAGATGGACGATATTCAGTTTCTGTTCACAGTTCCTTTTGCCTAGTTACACATTAATGATTTGAATAGATGAACGGTCAATAGTTGACTTTGGTGCCTACTAGTCTTGTGAGTGCACCACTCACTCATTCTCAAATGTGTTTATATATATTACAAGAAATACCATGCACCTCAGTTTAACAGTGGATTTGTGCTAACAGTCATTTATGAACCCAGTCTCTTACGATGTGGCTTAAAGTCACTGCCCCGAATGGATCGGTCGATGACTGTAGGACATGTCATTAGCGTGCGTTCATCACATTAGTTTTCATTACATTTGTTCCTTTATACTGTTGATTCTGCTTACGTTAAATTAATTATGATTTTTTTAAATTAACTGGTAAATGCGACAAGCCTCATATGTGACTGAGTGGATCAGGAAGAATCAGGGAGATTACTACCGCATCCGATAGGTGAGTAATTTGGGGCGTGTATTCAGCTGTGCAAATGTGTTAGAACAAAATCTACATAACTGGCAGTGAGAATGATAGATCATACAGGCGAGTTTCTCAAACTAATTAATGAATATCCGCTTATTACAGAAATAACTGTAATAAACAATAGGAAATTGTCATCGTGTGATCAGATGTTGTATGAAACAATGATTTCGAAAGCCAGTAGGCTGTTGACTAGGAAACGTAGTGACCAAGCATGTGGTAGGAACTGTAAAATAATGCGGCCAGTAAATATTTAGACTCCTTGACTCAAGCCGGTTAAACGAGTTAACCAGGCGTCAGTTTACCATTATGGTAAAACCGCACAAGGTTGAAAATCTTAAAAAAAAGATTGGCAGAACCAAATAGAGAGCAATGCATCAAATACTGGAAAACACACTTCATTCTAAACATCAGACGCGAACTGTTCTAAGATTACTTTTTGTAGTTATGTAGATATTACATATGTGGTTACTAAGTAGAACTGTTTTAAAATTAAGTTACAATAAAATACTTTGTATTCGAAAAGCCTCGCATCTTAATCTAACCTTCAACATCTACATTGCCCGCAAATCACCACTGTTCTTCTGGTGTTTACCATATTTCTGCACGTGCGATAAATCTGTGGTCCGTTGGTTTCCTTTGCTTGTAAGTCATTTTGGAAATGTCACTGATTACAATCGCAATCAGTGTACATGTCGTCCACTTCCAGTTCGTTATTCATTTTTTTGAAATATAAAACTTATCTGATCTAATATATTCATTGTTAATCCTATGCAGAAGTAACTGCAGAAACGAATTTTCTAGGTATTTTCTCAAATATAGCCTTTAATTCTGTTAAATTCTTGAATAAAAATCATTACTGAACTGTTGATACGACGGTTAATGTGAAGTTAGCGGCGTGGTGACCAGTGCAGTTGCCTCGCGAAAGCATGGCTGGAGTTCCTATCGCGGTCATGACAAAGATATGTACTACAAAAGGTCTCTGATAACGCAGAATCTTGAGTACAATGTTTTTACTGTATGCGTTTGTCTGAACAGTCTGTGAAAACGCGAAAGTTGTAATTATTTATGAGTGACGTTTAAGTTGTATCAACCGAAATTCCCTACTGCCAATCTATGTGAACTTTCCAGAGTACGACTGAGTCGAGCTAGCTTTAAGGTGTTCAGTGCTTTATTTGTAGTGTTTGGAAAAGTGTAGTAAATATTAACCTGTGTGCACAGATGAGCAGTTCTTTTCAGAAATACAGGAAAGGTCAGTTGATTTCTAGGTAGAAGCTTGTCAATAGATTGAAGGGGTTTTTATTCATTTACTACGGAAAATAGTCGACCTTATGGACTGTAATACTTATCTTTGATAAAAAATCGTTTGTATTAGTTTGTGATCTGGTAGCGTGGTGAACTGCCGTCTACGGACATCTTCCAAAGCATTTTATTGTTACGGTAATTGACAAAGTTACCTTTTCTGTCTGAATGCTGTGGGTGTCGGATAGAGTATGATTGTGCATCGTGCGTTGTGGCCTTATAAGCCCCATTCGAGGAGTAAAGACAGTGATTTTTAGGTGGTTATTCTCAGTTGGGAGTTCTTTATAAGTATGCGATGAGGAGATTTTTGGTCCTTTGTAGCGTTAGTAAAAATGTATGGCTATGGCTCACCAAACCCTCTCAGGACTAAAAGTGATCGAGGAACTTTCTTGGCTGAGTGTTCGAATAACAGCAACTGGCTGATGTCCCATCTTACATAGAACAAAAATATCGTCTGTTTATAGTCAACAGATGCACATACTCTCAATTAGTTAACTTACACGTTAGCGCTCCACGTTATCTATGAAACTGTCTACCAGAAATGGGCCCGGTGAGAATCCCATTACGCTTCCATCCATCTGACAACATAGTTTGTTTTCAAATGTTAACTGAACGTTAAGAGTACCTCGTGGAAGCAATTCATTCAACATAGGTGTGGGAATGCCGGACTATATATTCACAACTGAAACTGATAATATGGTTGTATGTGAGCAACAAACTGACGTCTAATGGACACGTGAACTGATACCTGATATTAAAGTAAAAATGCTCAATTTATCTTGTAGATTGTGAGTGAAAAACTGTGGGAAAATAAGTATAAGTTTTTCACTAACCATTTTACTGTTGCGTGTTGTTGCGAACTACACATATCCGTAATAGACCTCAACCAGTGATCTGCGTTGTGAGGCTTGGGTTGAAGGTGTGGGCGAGGAATGTTAGGTCAGTTTAACTTAACTCGTTTGACTTGTATATCTCTTATTACTCCCCGCTGGAAAGTCGTTTAAGACTGCCTAGGAGCCCGCCCTCGGTCAGACTCATTCTGCCCGTTTCAGATACAAGTGTGTCAAATTAATTTCAATGTAAAAAATTCCTCAACCACTTCACAGATCTTTTTTCATAATGAATACGCATATCCGAGCTTACCAAAGAATACTGCCACTCTCACTGAGACCTATCAGAGGTTGATCTTCAGCAATAAACAGGACTTGTGAAATAATTGAACTTACCGACCTCGATGGTGGCCGTCAAATTAATTCTCATTTGAAGTAACTCAGAATAGGCATTGAACTGAGTCAGATGTGAATTCCAGTTATAGAGTGGCCTAACTTTTAACGGAAACACTCAACCTTTGATTCTATCTGACAATCAGTCACACACTGCAGTTGACAACGTTTCGCGGTTGGTTCACTATATATCCCTTGCCGAAATTGGGCCTGACAGATGAACTCCTTGTCTCTGAATAATCTACGTCTGTGTACTCATTCTCTTGCTGTAAAATGTATAGATTACACTGTGAATTGTTTATCCAATCGTATCAAAAACTATAATCTAGTGTTTCTCTGAATTGGTTCAACCAAATTAATCAAATAGTACAATCACCACACAACTAGCCGATATTGATCACCGGGTCGACTCCAAACAGGCGTTTTGTGTAGCTAACAAAGTTTTAGTCAGCCACTCTGAATTTTGGTCAAACAACGGATGCTGACGGCCGCCAAATCGACTGTCAGTCAAACAGACGGGCCGAATCACTGTCCACACAGAAAGTTACCATGGCTTATAATTGTGCCCCTGTTCTGAATTCCCACCCGAACTCCGATCGATACCTATGTGACACAATGTCATTTGAAATTCTAATCAACTCATCACTGATTGTGGTGAGTCGCCTTTCTGGGTGATTAGATTAGTGAAATCTGGAATACTGTAACAGCTTCTGTGATCTGATGGTATTCAGATTGGCATATTGCGAGTTGTTTGTAATTCTATAAATCTAATGAGCTCATGAGTAGTTATCGAAATAAATTGTCCGACAAGGTTATCTTCTATGTTTCATTGGGAATTTCTGTGAAATTTAGTCCACTGCCATAAACAGGTCAGGATAAAGTCAAGAGCGCCTTAACCGATATGCAATGAAAGTTCCAACCATGACTGAAACTGAAAGTTATTCACCAGGCCTGCAAACGTGATATAAAAAACTTGACAATTCCGCACCACTAGCCAGAAAATGCGTATGAACCAATAATTAATGACAGTCTTTTCACAGACAAACTATATATATACCTTAACGATTTAAAAGTTAGACATCGTACGAACTGTAAAATTCGAAACATATCAAACAACTAACTTATGGGATCCATTGAGTCTTAAATGGATGGCAAAAATAAGTTTCAAATGATTTAGAATTTACATTTGTTGTTCTGTAGTATGATGTATGGTTGAAGCTCACCAGGAACGTATACATGGTGAGGGGCAAAAACTACGAAACTGGTTACGTGTCTCTGATGAATTTTGACTAGTAAGTACATACTACTTGTCTTACTATACCAAACAAATGTCAACATATACAGCATCCCCTAATAATTGGGTTCGTATACCTACGGCACAACGAGACGATTGAGGGCTCTGTAGTTCTTAGTTATGCGTGCACAAAAACAAAATCATACCGACTATTTTTCAAAAGTTCTTGGTGTTTATATACTGCACAAGGGGGTCTGATCACCGGAAGTGTCTGTGAAAACCCAAAAAACGGAGTTCCTTAAAATTCTTAGATAAAACTAAATTGCGTACAATGGTATGTTTTGTTTCTGCAGTAGCACTCTGGGCTTTTATTCCTTAGTCTAATTGTAAACGTCGACCGGTATGATGTTTTCACACTTCAAGTCCTAGCCTTTAACTGTTGAGCTGGAAGAGAGGACGGTACGAATCACAATCAATTTATCGTTGTCTCCACAGAGATACAGTACTCTTAGAACGTGTCAACAGGTATGTAGCCATGAGCCTCTGTTACGAGTAATCAACTCTTTCTACTGTCAGTGCTGCTATTATTGAATATGTTCAGATATTATGAACACCAAGGTATTCCTACTGTTTATCAACCTGCAATGTCGTCACAGTTCTCGCATTTAGATCTAGCCCACCTCAAATCCCACGACATTAAAAAGCAAGCTATGATCATAAATTGTCCTGTGAGAACCAATTCTGGTAAAAATCGATTGCATGCTATTTTAGTTTTTGTGTACTTGCTATTGCAAGAATAAGCAGAAACAGTTTCCAAGATTTCCAAATATGTGAAAATGAATTTTACTCAGTAAGCCGGGAGCCAAAAGGACGCTTGTATTGCCAAGGAATGAGGACATTCAACTGCTGAGGAAACGACCTAATACACAGCTTAACTAGGGAAAGAGCGGTGTGTGAGAGGTAAGACAAAAGGGTGTTCTGGTCTGAAGTCACTGTTCTTCCCAATCTATTTACTATCAGTTTTATTGATCAGTGTAAAAGCTGTGCTGCAGCGAGTTTAATCCTCGGAGCTAGCACCACATATATGTTAGGATGTACGTTTATCTGCGCGTAGTTCCAGCTCCTATTTCGTCGAGTGTTTTAAATTCCGGCTATTTCTACTTGCCTGATTTTCTATTCTGTCCACTGTTCCTTTGGTCTAATTACCTTTTCGAAATTTTTTCTGTGTAGATCACAGTTAGTAACCTCAGGGCGAATAATTTTTCGCACACACACACTTGTGATTCAATATAAGTGTGCCGGATGGTCCTCATAGGTCCCAAATGATAACGACCGCTAACTATCGGACGACAGTTTGGAATAATTCCTAATTAGAGAACACAGAACAAGACCAACATGTTTTCGATCAAAACCAGGCTATGTAACCCAGTGGTTTGTTGCCAAAAACAATTCGTACAGGTCTTGTAACTCCCACGGACCCCAGTGGTTCTAACCGTTGACTCATCCATATATATATATATATATATATATAAACAACTGACCTCGGCGACGTGAAATAATACAGTCAATCTTTGTGCGTACTGATAAGTGTGTGATTGTTATAATTTAGATTTCGGCTAATCGGAAATCTCAGCTCCTTTTTAATTAGCATTATAGTTGTATTGACTTGATGATGAATCCTCAAAAAAATTCGTCATGTCTTGTTTTTTCTAAGTAACCGGGAATGTTTCGTTAATTTATTGTTTATTATAGATCCAAATGTAAGCGTGAACCGTCACTTTTCATTGAGAAAATTAACTAGTTGTCGAAATAGCAAGAAAACAAACGTTGCGGGATGCTAACATTTCGATTTATCTCATCAGCCGCATACTAAATGCAAACAGAATATATAACAAAGGCGCATGATAATAATAGTTGAACACAATGAATTTTTGGTTCAAAAGTCCGCTACCAGGGGAGGCAGACAGCGTGAAGCATCAATTTTTGCGCACATAACACCGGCTTTCTTTGTTTGATTGGCACAGATCCACTGATGGCTAGAACTTTGGGGTTTGGGTGCCGTAGCAAGACAGTGAACGACCTGATTGGGTCAACTGTATGACCTGTCTCCAGGAGGTGCTTCGCAACTGACGATGCTGGGCTTCGCGTTTTGTTGCTCCTTTTACTGTCTGTTTGCTCAGCAGACTGAATCAACCATTTTGGGATGTGTTCGGCTATACGTTGAAGCAAGCACCGGTCCATTCTGCCGATATAGCTGTCATCGCAGCTGCAAGTGAGACAGAATAGTTAGGTGTGTCGGGTCTGGCGTTTCCATAACTAACTCTACGAGGTGATGATCAGATGCACACTTCAGCTGCATGGTATGTGCGATTCACAGCTGATTGAAGCTCATGATGTAGTATAGTAGATAATTAGTCTCCCCTGAATTGTAGTTTTATGAACACCTCTTTTTGCTTTGCTGTGTGAACTGCGGGTCTTTCTGTTGTTTTCTTGCTACGAACCGAGATAAATTTATCCGGATATCCATTAGCAAGTAGCGCGTTTGTTAGGAAATCTTCCTCTTGTGTCAACCAGTCATCTGTACAGATTCGTCGGGATCTGTTGAACAATGTTTTAACTAAACCACGCTTGTAGGTCATAGGTACAGAACTGGAGAAATGGAGCTATTGGCCACTCCAACTGGCTTTGCGATAAACCGACCGCTGCAGCTTGTCGTCAAGACGTCTCGTAAGTAAAACGTCTAGAAAAGTTAGGTTTTCATTCGATTCAGTTTCCTAAGTAACAGACAAAGTTGGATGTATGGAGTTCATAAGGTCAGAAAATGGAAGAAACCTGTGACTCTCAGTAAAAATCAAGATATCATCCACGTACCTTTTGTATAGGTTAGTCATGAAAATATTGTCATCAATTTATCTCTCAATCATTCCAAGGAAAACATCCGTTAACGTTGGGCCTAATAGGCTGCCAATGGCTATTCCGTCAAACTGTTAAAATCCCGCGACGTTTGTCTTCTTGCTGTTTTGACGAATTGGATCAAAGGAACCCAGTGCTTTAAAGAATTAACTATGTAATTTTTGGATTTACACCAAAAGTTATACGTTATTTAACAATACTACTAATTTAGTAAACATATCGACAGTAGGTCGCGAATAAATGTCTCGTTTTTATGGCGAACTGATCAAATGAAAACTGACAGAAACACGCAACAATAAAAACCCGTGTGAACTCGCTTCTGTAACAATACAGAAGCTTATATACATATAAACTAATCAGTAATCCATAAACATGAACGTTACCTGGTGGAAAGATTAGTGAAATGGGTCTGAGAAACGTACAACTAGTGATGCGTTCGTTATGAGTCAAGTTGACTAGTCTTACCGAATTATTTTCGTATGTATACGCGCACCCGCGTATTATGTGTATGTATATAAACAAGTGTTCGAATAAAAATTGGGTGAAAACAAGCAATCTGAACAAAGTTCAGCTTTACAACCGGCGATCAGTTAAAGGTGTAAGAGATTTCACTTTTCAAACGCAAGGTTACCCAGCCGCATTACTGGCTGTACCAATGTGATGATGGTGCGTGTGAATCATGTGTGAACATCAATTAGGTTTCGTATTTTGTGGGTATTGGTCGGTATGATGTAATCAATCCACTTGTCAGTTGTTCGGTAAAAAATACTGTAGGTTTACATCAGTTGCATTATAAATGCCTTGATATTCCTGTTCGGTATTTATACTCGTACATCAAACAGAAACTACAGCACTCAACTGACGACATAGTTTTACATATCAGCCAATAAATTTGAGGATGCTTGATCGGCATGTATTCCACTTCGATCATGGTAATCGATGTGGTTCAGGCATTCGTTATATTTGAAAAATTCAGAGGCTCTCGGCAAAATAGTACATTATTAATGTTTTCTTATCGTTCTCAAAGAATGCCCCTAAATGTGATAGAATAACATTAAGAAAAACAGACTGCTTTGATCAACTGCTTTGAAAAAATTGTAAATGTGCATTTTACTGTATAACAGGACATTTATAGCTGCACATTGCTCAACAAGTTGGCAAGATCCTGGAAAAAAATATCATAAGCAATGCCATTAAAATCATTGGTGTTTCACCCCTTTTATCACATTGTTGCTGAACTAGTAGGTTCCACTAGTTTTGTTTAAAATGATGTTTGCGATACGGAAGCGGTATTCTTTTTATTTGGGAATATGGGTGTCAACGTCAGCATAATCTGCTATCCGAACCGAGGACTGACTGCATCCTAGTCAGTATTCTTGATCAAAGTGTACTAACTTGCGTCCGGCGTTCTACCTTACACTATAATGACTGGCGCTGAGCATAACGCTTTCTCCAAGGTTTTAAATACATCACCATAATCTATAATCAGCATGTACTATCATTATACAAAATAATATTTGTTGAAGTTTTCACATCAGACAAATAGGATACATTCAAAGAAGATACAAGGTCAAACATGCTTAGCTTTCAGAAACTGTCAACTTATGTGGGTTTCTTCGTCATGTCATAGGTTTCTCTTCTATTAGCGAACAGAACAGCACAAACAAACACCTGTAAGAATTCACTCAACTGTCAACTAAATACCACAAATACTTTCAACCGGTTTTGGAATTCGCGTAAGCATGAAAGTATGACCAATTCGAAGTGTAGTGCACTTGTGTGAACAAAACTACTTTGAAGCCGACTATCCCAGCTATTGAATGATTTGAAGGATGTTATATAAAAGTAACATAAATCATACTGTGTGAAAACGTAGAATTTCAAAAAGTCAACCACAGTTTTTGTACTTGTCAAACAGTCAATTTGAGTCCTATTACAACATTTCGCCCCAGTTGAAACATCAGCAGAAAACGTGCCTCTTGTTAGTCTGATTCATATGTCCATTTACCACAAAACACCCCGCTTAAACATTGTTCGATAATGCGCAGGCAACTGACGTCACCTCTAGCTACTATGATCGTTTTCTCATGATACATCTCAATATGATGCCACCCGTTTGAAGTAATGTATTCGAGGAAGTGCTTGGTATTCCGTCAGAAGCAATAAAATTGATGTTTGCTTCCCGGTATCAATTAGTAAATTTATCATATTCATTATGCTCCAGCCTTGCTTTCTACAGAGCAAATCCGCTCAAGCAAAAATTACACAACTTGCAATTTCCAACAGATTGCTGTCCATGTACTGTGCTGTTTGCCTTCTATTCCCGTAGTCGGGCTATATAACAGATTTTAACAAGTCATCCTTGAGTGACCTGCAGATACACGAACAATTTCAGTTGTGGTCGATAAAGCATAATCTAATCCTAATCACTCGCGTTTTGATCACTTCAGACGTTCAGTCATTTTGAGAATTCATTAGCAGTGGTGCATGTTATTAAAAATTCTCTTTTTAGAACAGTGGGAATCTGGGTACTAGTAGCCTCTACATTGCTCAGTAAAGCTAAGAGAGACCATATACGAAACAAAATGGGTGGGAGGAGAAAATGGAAAATATACACTAAAGTCCACGCAGTCTACCATAAATAACAATTGTTTCTATGCTCAGTATGTTGAATTGCGACGATTTATTTTCAAATGCCTTGGCGATGCGCAGGAAGTACTTGTTAATGTGATGCATTAAAATCTGGAATATTGAGTCACAATTAGTCGTGTGACTTATGAAAAATGTTTGGCGACTGACGAAGTCAAAGGTTTGCTTGCAACTAGTCAAAGCAGTTAAACCCCACCTTCCCATCAAGAACGTATATTGACAAACGGTTTATTATCTTAGATTTCAAGAACCTGTTTATTCTGCAGACGTCAATTTCATCACACTTACCCAAGCCGCTGTTTTAATCTTTATGGGCGGAATTAAAAGTTTCTAATTCTCTGATGTCTTCGTAACCAGGTTCTTGTCATCCGTTAATTTCTTGAATTTTTATTAGTGCTAAAATAGTCAACCGAATTAGCAAACAATGAAAACAGTATTCACGAAACAAGCTGCAAAAATATCTAAAAGTTTGGATGTGACTGTTTGGCTTGTTGAACGCATAACTGTCACCGAATAATAGACAATAGCGGTTACGACTGGCAGTTGACGTCATACTCGGTATAGAAACTTCATCACATCATACCGGCGTTCCGTGAGTACAACCAGATCCACCGTCCGAAACATCTACTCTGTAAAGTTCGGCAAAATATACTTGATAATATCAAATAGAGATACCCCGTATTGATCTATCAACTCCTTTGAAATAAATGTCATTACTGGTGTTTACATTGTGCTCGGAGTTACTGTTCTCTGCTGGTGATAGGATATGCTTCTCAATCAACATTGGCGAGTATGGATTCCAGCGTGTAGATGAAACCTATACAGAAATTGAACGTAAGCGTATAATTTTATTTGTGGCAAGTTATTGTCTAAATAACAAAGCGGAATAAGCGTGAGCAGTCAAGCTAACTAAACTGGATTCAATTTAACAATGTAAAATGAAGAGAGGTAAAAAACCAATGTAATCGAGCAATGTTTGGGAATGCTTCAATTTTTGTACATTCACATTATTAGTAAATAAAACTGTTTTGTTTAACGTCAGTTCAGTCAGATGAAATTATCTTCTATTATCATTTACAAGGGTAGTAGGCCAATGTTGAAATGGTTATCTTAAAGAGCTCATAAAAGTTTCAGTTAATTTTGTCTGAATGATTCTTGAGTCATTTTTGTTCACGAGCTAAATGAAACTTTCGCAATGATTGCATCTGCGAGTTATAAACTGGTGCACATCTCAGTGGCTTATCTGGCATTTTTCTCAATACTGTGGATACAATTTGATGACAATATTCACCTTTCCACAATATCAATGTGATAAAATTACTGATACTAAGAGTTATGTCAAAAAGAAACCTACAAGAAACATACTGTTGTGCTTTGAACTCACTCTTTCATTTGTACAATCTTCAACTCTTAAAACCAAACGGAAAATTCTAAAGAGTACATGAAATAAATTTAGACAATTGCACCTGACTCACAAACGAATGTGACTGACTGGTTAGGTAGGACAGTACAATCGTGGCTAATGTGAGGTCACTGGCACAGCATACCATGCAGATGCATCACAAAAGCGTGGTCTGAGTCTAACTGCCGGATATGGCAAGAAAGTGCACAACTAACTTGCTCAGAAGAGAAAGAAATTCAAGTGCAATATTTTTTCACAAAAGATTCAAAATGAATAGTTTGCCCGAATGTGAAATCTGTCGACATTTCTGTGCGATTTTTAGTTTCTATCAGCTACATAACCTGCTGATTATTAGTGAATTTACATATCAAGATTTTTGATCATGTGTGGTTGCATTATTTCATGTAAACTACTTGTCATAACTGAGCAGTAGTTTATCATTACCATGTTGCTTTGGAATGATTATTATTTTGCTTCATCCGCTGTGAGATATTATAAGCTTTAATGTTGTCATCGATACAGTATATAACTTTGGAGGCAGAAGTCATTACTATTTTGACTGAATAAGTACAATTAATCTGACATTATAATTTTGCACTAACTACAATCACTGTCATAGGAAACTGTGAAGCTCTGATACAAGATGATGTTCATTCTCAACTCAGAATTTCACCCACAAGTTTCTTTTACGTTTGCATTCGGTTGCCGGAGCAAGTTTTAAGGGACTGTAAAAAATGACAACCCATTTCGTGACCACGAGATATTACTTACAAAAGATATCTGTCTTATGAGAACAGTTTTTCCTGGAGCGACTGTCAGGCCTGTCACACGAAATAATTATCTCTAATAGATAGATGAAAGTGCTCTATCCGTTTAGATATTTGGACCGGCAACAAATTCCAAATAATGAAAGTTGTTTTTCGGTTGATTTTGATTACTTATTATCCCAAAGTAATTAACCTGTCAACCCATCTGAACGCTGTTTGTGCAAGCTTCTAAAATTTGACAAACTCCGGACAGAATAGGGGTTACTGAGACAAGTCTTATTGGCAAATTAATACTCCAGTAAATTCATCCAGAAACATGATACGGCAAAGTAGAACACTTAGTCCATACTTACCTCTCAAAAAAAGATGCTTTATTATTCTTGTCACTAGAAGGTGATCGTTTAGCTAACGACACAAAACAATCAAAACTCTGCTCCCGCTCAAACATATGCGGATGCGCAGTTGCGTTAGTTTTAATCACCAGAGAACCAGCTCTCCGCAATTGCCAAAGTAGTTTATCAAGATCTTCTGTTTCCCATGTTGTATACCAGTTCACTTGCAGTTGCGGTGACCCTTACATAGACAGAACAGATCGACAACCATCATAGCAAGTCGCCCAACACATCCCAAAGTGGTTTAAACAACTGATAACGCATCAGCATCAACCCGATAAACTGAGCGTCTGACATCCATCGTCATCGATTGCTAAATACGTCATGACAACAGCTTACCAAGTTCACCAATTAGACTCTTTCACGATACTGTTGCGCAATCGAAACCCAAAGCTGTCAGCCTACTGTGAAGCCATGCTAATTCGAACTTACCAGCAGCTGTCATGTGGACAGAAGCGGTTGAAGTAACTTACTGGAATGTCAGGTCTGTGATTACACGATACTTGATATGTCTGTTGCTATGTGTAGCTCCGGTAAATATATTTATATATAACTGGCATGGTTTATGTTTGCGGCTGGTGAGATCAAGCGATGTGTTAACATATCGCATTATACATTTTCTTCCTGATCTGATGAAGTGGTTATAGGGAACTCAGTGTTTCAAATAACCTGTTTGATCCGACCATTGTGGAAACTTATGGTATGCATGTAATCAGACCTTACGTACCATAGAACCATACTATTCCTCTACAATTACTATGATTGTTACCGCTAAACGGAGTACTGGAGTGACTGTAAAAACGGGTTACCACAAGCATGTCCCCTTGAAGAAAACATGTATTCTTCTGAATGCGTTGTTACTATCCCAACACAAAAGATTTTCGTAGCAAACAGTTGCAAAGATGATCTAATTTTAAATACGCTCACTTCGATTGGCAAGATCAAGCGCTTAATAAAATTGTACAAATTTCATTGATTTCTTTCATTTTTTAAAAATAAATCGAGTTTTCATTTGTCATGACATGTTTTGGGCAAATGCAAAAAATATCCAATCATAAACGTCACCAACAATATCAGAGTTCTGATTGGTCATTGGCACCGTCGATTATATTTGAATTATGGGTGCTCATACTTTTTCCTATGTCTTATTCACTCCACTGGAATTCTGCATAAGAATGACGTGAAAAAGTGAGCAGTAATTTTGTTGAAACGTTAAACTTCAATATACGTTTGAAATTATAAATTAGACTAATTAGGGGAGCAATATTAAATGCCTGTGTCTCGTCAGTCTCCCGTTAAGCCCAATAAACTTCACCCGTTAAGCTCAACATTTTTTCGGTTCATGTTTTCCTCATTATGCTGCATGTTATAAAATGTTTACCCCAGTATGCTTTACTGGAAAATGTACTAAAACAATTTAACATGTTGAGCACTTTGTCTGAAGATAGCGTGTGGTATGTCTAAATGTACAGTATATTTCACAATGTCGTTTGTCCTCACGCAGTTACTATAAAGAGACAATTATAAAACTCTTAAAAAAGTCACAACATTTGTTCAGAGGTTCCTTGGAATTTTTAATCAAACAAAGTGCTCAAACGCTAGTGAAAATCAACAGTTTTTCTTTGAAAACACCCCTGTCAGAACATTTTATGCAAACTTAATTACGGAGAGTATCTGGGTAGTAATGTAATCATAATCCAAAAAACTCTGTCAGTTAACCAGACAGATTATATGTATGAGCTTATTGTTGGACGCAAAATCTAACAAAAATGCTTGTTACATTAACCATGGTAGAAATTCATGGTACAAAATGTCACTCAGTATAATTGAGAGAAGTACGTCAGTTGTAATTGACTGTCATGTGGTCACGAACATATAGCTGTCGGGGTGAAATGAACAAGAAGATGGTCAGAAGGTATATAGTTGTGTGTTTTTCTACCGTATGTGGTACCCGCAATGATAATTTAACAAGACAAACAGTTTAAATATCAATTCATTCTCAAGTTAATAAGATGTAGTGACAGGTTCGATTACTGTTCGAACTTGCAAGTTGTCTGTAGAAGATCAATACCCGTCTTAGTGGTGCACTGTTCAGAAAAGCCTCTCTGTGAAAGCGACTCAAATTTCAATAGGGACAAACAGATGTCTATGTAATAAGTTGGGCAACTAAATCCTCAAAGATGAAAATGCGCTACGAGAAAAATGTACAAAATTAAAGTTAAATTCAGTTTGTATGGTTGATGTTTAGTGATAAGATAGATAGTAGGCGAAACAGGGACAGAGTAAATTCAAGTAAAAGTGACATTATGGGAAATTTACTGACAACTGTAGGAAGGTAAACGTTGCTTACTTGAAAGACAAGTTAACTCAATGTCTCTTGTGTTGAGAAAAATGAAAACCCACTCTGGGAAGCCTAGTCATATCACTCAGATGGTTTAAATTTTGAATCAATGCCAGATTTTTGAAGTTAACCTGCAACCGAGTATTGAAATTATTTGAAATTATGAGCAAAAGGTAAAATAAGACGTGGCAATTAATAGATTAAATTACTGATGAGTAGTCGGGGATTTGGTTAATTTCAAGTTGAACATCACCCACAATTGATCGCAGCTGTCGCATTCCCATAGACTTTCCAGTCGGCCCCTTTCGGAAAGAAGCACTAGACTCGAGTTTCGCTCTCATTAGAGCTCGTCAGTGGTGCATATCATTGCCACCGCCGGGACTTGAACCACGGACATGCTGTTCATGAGGCAACCGTGTTTACCACTGCGCCATTTACCTCACGTTAGGCACGACCGCATTATCATATGTGAACGCTCAACCACTTTCGCTTGTGATTGTATCCCGGTCAAATAATGTTTTGTGGTACGTTTACCAGACTCTTTCCACACGGAAAACAAAGATTTCATTTTAGCGCATGTGAACCAGTTACTCCACAGGGCAGGTTTGGCCAGTGATCAGAATTAGTGGCTTCCTCTCCATTGCAATCGTTCAGTATATGAATGGAAAGAAGATATTTTAGATTTCCGTCATGGACGCAGCCAGAGTTTAGAGTTCTGTCAAAACATTTCATAAAGTGTAACGAGGTTGAAATGTTTCGGAAAATGGTGTACCCTAGACACAAGCTTGCAAGCCGTCTTATTGCGAACAACACAGATACAAAGAGTGGCGCTGAGAATAGAGGATAGTCTGGTTCACAGGTTGGTTGTTCTTCTACCCAATTACTCGGAACCGGAATGAAGCAAGTAATAAGGGACAGTATGATTATGAGTGAGTATTAAAACATACTGACCACTTCAAATAGTGAAACTTAGGGTTATGTTGATGACAATACAACAGAAACTGTACTAGTCTCCTTCAAGTTAATTTACATGTCTTATTTTGAGTGTATGTATTTCAGGTGCATATTTCGAGTGTACACAACTGTCGTAAACTGTTTGCTAACGTATACGTTAGTCCGCGTTATCAATAACCATAAGCACAATCGTGAGTGATGTGTTTCTTTTTACTAGTTTGACGTCAAAACAAAAACAATGTTCTCGTTCTCGGTTTATCATCTAGTGAAGGTTAACATCATAACTCAGAAAAGAACTTACCGAAAAAAACTGGATAATCATAAAAACGCTGCGATTTTCAAACATTTATCAACCTAAGTATGTACTTGATGCTTTCGTACTCCAAAAACCACAAGTAAGACAATAATTTAGAACAGTTTTAGTACTTGGGCAAAGGATATTTGGCATACGGACTTTAGGAAAGCAACTACTGGTCGCTAAACCCTCTAAATTCTTTAAATATATATTAACAGCATAATTTTTGTGATATCCGGTGACCTTACAACAGAACTTTAGGCTCTGTTTCATATTCATCTGTTGTTTGTGCTGAAACTAACTAATCTGTCCGTAAATAACTCCTGCAAAAAACACCATAAGCAAATCCTTCAACGGCACTTGAACTGTTCTCTTCCAAATAGTTTTGGTTCAACCCATAGCAGCTTCACTGTTTCGCACACACAAGCCTGGACTCTTCCAACCATTACACATTTCTTAGTAATATAACAAATGAGTGAGTAAATAACCGCACAAAGATTATGGTCTCTCATTTACTGCTTTGGTTAGGATGTGAAGAAACAAAATACATATTTATTCTGTTTTACATGATTGCCTGATGGGTAGTGTGTAACGATGATTGAGCCAATTTAGTCCTACAGTATAGAAAGAATTTTTTCTTGTTAACCAACTTAAATTACACAAAGTTCTTGTTGTTATCCATAAAGTTGTACGTGTGTATGATTTTATAGGATGAACTAGAAACGTTTAACGAGCATTCGAGCATTCAAAAACTGTAAAACTTTCAATTGAATTCTTACGTATTCCAAGTTTACAGAACAGCACAATTTCATATACAGGTCTGATTAAATATGATAGCAGATCACAAATCCTCGCGGTTATTTTTACATTTGGAGTGTTGTGACCGCAAAAGACACTTGGCCTGAGAATTCGTTTATTGCACAAACGCCCGTATAGGTCATGTCAAAAATCAAACCTCAAACGCGTATACTCATTTGCAAGTTAGATATGCATTCACATCCATCATTGTCATTCGCCTTGGTGAAACTTCTGCCGAGCGCGCACACACTATTTCGATAGTCTCTCCTTGTCCTCCGTCTTCCTGGCATTCGCAGCTTGCCCTTTTGTTGCTGAACGTTGCCTATGGGTAACATACTACTTGTGAGTAGTATATTATTCACAAAAAAACTGCCTGTCATAAAACAGGAGAATTACTTGCAGTGTAGATGTTATCCTGTCTTAGTTACTTTGAGGGTAAACTAAACAGCGATTACTGTTTGTTCACCTAGTGTATTGCATAGACCACATTGAGAACCCAGTCTATTTTCTTATACGTTATCAATAAAATGTCGATGGTCTTGATGTACTCAGTAAATTTCGACTTATAAAAACATTTGTTATGTCAAAGAATGTCTACAGATTGCTAGGAAGTAAAGTGGCATCACGCATTCAAAATAACGGGTGACATTTTTGACTGCAATGCTGATATCAAAGACAGCTATCAAAAGATTTCCGGGACTTTCAGACAAAGACACACTCGTGAATGAGCGTGTCACTTCAAGTAACTACTGAGTATGATCATCTAAGTGAGCACGATTGCAACAGTCAACTATGATACTTTCACGTTCGTATACACACAGTACGATCGGAGTTGGTCCAGTAATTTATTCTTCTCATCGTGCGTGACAGGATGGCTTATTCCTACTGACTTTATGAAACAAAAAATAGTGAATCCTCTTTGTGTTGAAATATTGAAGGTTGACAACTGAGGATTTCTGCTTGTGAATTAGTAATTTCCTCATAATTTAACTCGTTTTAAACCACTTGTTACACAGTTTTGTTGTACCGACGTTTTTTTTGTTATATAGTGAGTTTGCTACAATTCATGACGTCGGTAACAATATTGTCTTGTACGATGATGTTATAAAAAGATAGCCAACGAAAGCTACCTTTGGATATAACTCTGCTCGAACTGAGGTTGTTTACAAGCATTTACACAAGGTGCACAATAGTTCATGTCGGCCGATTACTGGGGATTATATTGATGCTTATGAAAATGGTTTATCACGTAATATATATACTGTTCAATTACTTCTCTGGTTATGTCAGCCAGCTAGTATTTTTGACCTGGTGTGATCAGGATGGTTAGCTGTAATGTACTACTATGATGTTATAATGTCTGTTATGCCTTTCACGCGAAAAGTTTTTCCAAGGCGTAGGTACACACTTGCTTTTGTGTTAGCTCATGAATTAGTTCCATACTCTCGGTTGACCCAACTTGTTTGTATCTAGTTAGTTGAAGTTTCCTTGCAAGCAGTAGTTTTGAAGATAGCGAATTACAAACGCAAACTTTCGTTAATACAGCATTGTTTCATGGTATATCCATTTGATTTTGAAAGCATACATACTTAGGAAACCAATGTTATCTTATGAAAACAGTTGGCTTGATTGTCATATATTCATGAATCATCTTACCCTTGATAGTGTATAGACCACCTGTAAGTCGTCACATGGACCACTGATTCACAACGATTTCTCACAATTAGTAGTTGACAGCCCACTGTGTTTTCCCATCACAAGTTAGAAGGTCAAAGAACGTTTCATTCATGGTATCACCAGCAATTTTAACTGGGTGCACTGCCACTTCGTTTCAATCTCCTTCAACTGGTTTCACTTTGTTCTAAACCAAAATAATCAATAATTGTTGTTCCATCCACCCTCAACAACACGTCAGGCCCCGTTTCATTGGTTTTTTGCTAAATATCGTGTCTTTGCGCACACCCACCACGCACTCCATTGCGTGTATCTGTTTTCCATGGCAGGTAGTGTGGTTGGATATTTTACAATCTAATATAAGTATTATATGGTCGAACAGCAATCCTGCCTTCAGATTTTTAAAACTAGTACCACCTACACTGAACCGCTATCCCAATTTGATTCAAATGCCGAAACGTGCGTTACGTATTTTTATCGAAAACAGCTTTGTACGATTTCCATCTTTATTTAAAACAAACGAACCAGATTATCATGCAAAACGTTTTATCCGCTAACGTGAACTTACTCAACATGTTACCTAGCGTATCAATGTACCTGAATGAGGCAGCGATAATTTTCACAATACATATCACAATATCTTCAGAAACAATAACACAAGGGGCTTTTTATCGATTCCTTACTTACAATGCCTGATTTAGTATCTTTCCTTGAATAATTCCATTCAGCGTGCCTCTAAACCGTACTCAAAGCAGAAGGTTTGTGTGAAAAAATGACTTACTCCCTTTTCTGCTTTATCTGATGTGGTTATATATCTCATACTGATTGTCTGATCGCTGATGATAAATCCAAGGATTGTTTCCTCAGTCAAAGATAATAAAAGTCGGCATGTGCTCCAATAGTAAGCAAACATTTCTAAAACATCGTCATATCAGTATCACAGTGTACTTCAAAAAAGTGCTGTTCCCCTTTTCAAAACACACACATCTAAGCAGTGACACTGAAATAATTGGCTGCTATTCTTTTTCTACCTTCGCATTCTTGATGTTTTTCCACACCTTCATTTCGTGTCGATTTTATCAAAATATCTGGAATTCATAACCGTTGCCCTGAATGCAATGCAGAAAGTTACTTAATGATCATCAGTATTAATTGGGACCTCCACGTTTGTCGAAGCATCTACTTACGATTCCGAAACACTCATTAATCAACACGTTCTTAAAAAACTGAAGTTGTCTCTGTTGACATACCTATAATCATCGATCCCATTCGGAACAAGAATTCATTGGCCGACGGTCACAGAACTAGACTCAATTCGAAACCCATCACTTGAGACGTTTTCATTTTTTAGAGATAAGTCGCACAGCGAGTCTCATAGATAAAACCATCTTTACCGAAAGCAAAAATTGAACACACGCCTTTAATGAAGATCCTTTTTTCTTCTACCTTGTTTACCTCGTTTACTATGGACATTTTCCACTCACCTCTCTGCTGACAATGCTCTTTGTTTTGGTCAAGCTTCACATGAATGTTTAGCGGAGACAAATTTTTAAATGAATCTTTGAATGAGTCAATCACCAATCCGTATGTGTTTTGATCTTTGACACTAATGGTCAACGTTTCATCCCCATTTGTTGTTTGTCGTATAATCGTTGAGTTATTAATAGATTTTAACTATTTATTAACGTGAGCCATTGTTCAGGTACTTGAGTGTGCTGGTCTAAGCATACTTGTTTCTCCAGTAGTGCTCAGAAAAATAGTTGTGTTTAATTGCCAATTCATTCATTCCCAACTCGTCTCAGAAATTTTGCCATTCCCCCCTTGTCTGTTGGAATGACCACGGCAAGTGTACTTTCAACTTGTTAAACACTCCGTAAAAACTCGAACTATCCTAGTTCCATCATGAAATTGAATAAAGAGGACAGCAGGCTGACATTGCACGAACTATGTCTGGAGAATTTTCGCTGCATAATTGCGAATGCACTAAATAGACCATTTATATATCATTGTGAGGAGACAAAAGGGAAACTAGAGGAAGCCAATTGTCAGAGTTCACAGTCATTGCCACTACCATGATAGCGACAGCACTACAGAAAGTTTTTCTTAAAATACAACTGTTTTGTTGCTTGTTGCTAAACCTTTGCTACAAAAATGTCTGTCACAGTAGGGCCAAGCAGACTACGTATAGTTACTCCATCAGGTTGTCTGTATGCTGAACTTTTGAAGACGAAACTGATATTTTGGGTACAGAGCAGTAGTAATTGTTCCAGCTCGTTATCTTCAGTACAGCCATACAAGCGTCTCGTCAATAATATTTTTCTCACCACAGACAATCGATTGCCAACACAGAGCTTAATGGATCAAATAAATTCTTTGCACACAAACAGGTACTTCAGTGTGGAAGGTGAGACTCAAAAAAGTGTCCACTATTTCTTAAGTTATATGCATTAGGAGGGATGTAGATTGCTCGATTCAACAAAGTGACCATTGCAAGAGCACTTGGGGAAGCCAGTATCTGCATTTTGAAACTTTCGCACCGCGATCCTATGAACAACGTTTGGTGTGCACTTTGTTTGATCAGGCCAGACGTATTTACACTGAATACACGGTTCAAGAAGAGCTGGGTTTGTTACAGACTACTCTACAGCTAACTGGTTACCTCAAACCGTTTACTGCAAGATTCGAGCAAACTCTTGCTGTAGGAAATCGTATCCAAAAAGCTAGCACCTTTTCGTCTTCCCTGTAATGGAACATGCACACCAACTAAATCATTGTCGTCTGGTTAGTTCTATCGCGAAAACATAAAACGCGGTCTTTCGTGTGATTCTGTTTAAAGCATTCCGGATTTCAGCGCCTTGTGTCCATGTGGAGCATCCTACGTAGGCAGGACTGTGTGCCATTTTCAAACCAGGGTCATGGAACACATCCCGAAGTGAGTCCAGAAAAAGGTCACGCAAACACGACATCACGGTTACGCGTTCATTTCGCGTCATATCCTAGTGACGGAACACCAGTGCGATCCTCCGACGGCATTTCGTGTTATCTACTCAAAGTCACACAAGCGAACACTGCGCTATGCTGATGCTGTTGCCAACAGAAAGTTCAAACCCGTGTTGTGTGATCAGAAAAGACTGTTTGTAGGGTTGTCACTGTCATGGCAGTGGCAACGGTTCGGAACACTGACACTCGATTTTCTCTGGTATTTTTTTCGTTTTCTCTGGTTGATATATAAATGGTCTGTAGTATGCAGTCGTGGAGATGCAACGACGTTTGTGCGGATATAAATCGTACAATATCAGCTTACTAGCTTCTTTATTTCGGAAGCTGATCCAAAAAAAATAGTTAACCAATCATTAATCTTGTGTGCATTTTTCGATTCGTTTTCGAGGTTTATTCCCTTTTCTAGTTCTACACGTTTTTGTAAAAATGTCCAGAAAGAATAGGAAATAAATGGTTTTTTCTTTCAGACGAGGAAATAAGCAAATATCTGACACTTGGAGCTGGTGTTGGATCGTAAATTAAAAAACTCGCAGCAGTCGGAAAGAAGTTGACCCGGGTAGTTCTAAGTTTAAATGATTAGGTTCAACCTGATTATAAGTCTGTACTGGTTGCAACTATAACAACGGGAAAGAACTGTTGGTTCAGGAATAAATATTGAAACACAGCAGACAGTTTTTAACATTCCATTTAGTCATATAAGTCGCATATACAAAACTTCAGATATATATGCTCAAAGAATAGCAACTAAACTACGGTGTTTTTACACGGATTGAGATTTGTATTTAAAAAGGGCGGTATGTGGTACACTGTAAGTTTCATGGAGGTATAACTGATGGCATGAAAAACGTATGAACAAAAAGTGTCTAACAGTATTTTTAAGAATCGAAACTAACATCTTCTGATTATTGCTGATAAGGCCAACCCAAAACGTAACACTGATAGCCTGCGATTTGAAAGAGTTTAGCCGTTCGTAACAAAAATAGTTAACCGCAACCTAACCTCATACGGCCAAGAAGACAAGCACTTATCAATCTTCTTTTCTAAAGTGACCACCTGACCACTGAAGCAAATTAGAACGCTTCTCTACGTACCATAAAACGCAGTCATTTTTTGGTTAGTTTTTGCTGGACACTCTTTACACCAGTTTGGTTCTCCACGTAATTGGCTGAACTTTAAACGATTATGTTGTGACCTGCTTAATTGATCAGCTCATTTAGAGTCGTCTTGATTCATATATCAGCATTACGGTACAACTCCCGAAGCACCAGCTGGTTAAACATTTCCACATACGTTTGGTGATACTGACCACACAAATGACATAAATAACACAGTGTCAACAGAGACAACGCGTCTGCGATCAAAAAATACGTCTTGAGGACAGGTCACCTAATCTATCTCATTTATTCGTTTAATGTTTTCTCTTGTGACAAAATAACGTTAGTAGCAGTTGCAGAGGCAATGTTGATCAAAGGCTAGTTACTCAACCATGTTACCTCATTGAGACACTCAACGTTTCCCTCCTTCATCACATATATCGTAGGGGGATTACAAGTTGTGAAAGTCAACGTTGGAAGGAACATAATTGAGAAAAACTGGACGTTGACTGGATTGATCTCAGCAGTGTATACAGACCAAACCAATCGCGCCAAACACTAAACCAGCTAAACAACTAAGCCACCCCGGGATCTCAGAAACTTCACATTTAGACCGAGTTACCCACACACCCCCAGCCTGTCTTGTGTAATTCCCTAATGAACGCAACACACTGACTTTCAGAACAAGATTTTCAAGCAGTTCAAGCCAGAATGGACAGCAGCATTGTCAACTATGGCAAACAGGCTGACGCTTTCAGGCGTACTACTTCCGCAACTAGCTCGGGCTCGCTGGAAGCCCATAGTTTTTACAAATGGGCAATTTATAAGTTGAAAGCTTCTCTAAAGTGCCTTCTAGTGATACACGTGCACAGTAGTTTTGTTTTTGAACGTTGACCGTATATATTATTGTTGATATAAGTAATCGATAAGAATGAAAAATATTTTAACCCAGAAAAATCGATGGGAATGTTTCAGAACTTGTTATCAGTACTCGGTTCTGTTTTTTTGTTCTTGTGTTAAAGGACGGACTTTTTATAAGGTATTTCATATCTTCTGGCTAAGGTAGACCAGCTTCGTAGCGTGCTTGGTTATTCATTTGTCCGACCATTAATTTCTATAAACTTTTCAGAAACTACTGGTCAGCAAAACCACTTTTGTTTCTTTTCAGCAACAAGGTAATCAAAAAATTAACTCACCAACGTTGTCAGTCACATGATTCACAATGTTAATATTGCACAGAAAAGTAGTTTGCATTTTCATAATACAGTAACAGTTCCAAAAGCTTCTGAAGAGTGATAACTTGTGTGAGAACTTACAGAATATTCATGAGTTTTAGTTCCGACTTTACATTGGAACATCCAGAGAAACGGAAATGTGAGATGTGTTTTGGATAAAAGTAAAAAAGATCAAGCATTGTAAAAACGTCATCGGTTTCTCACGAAACTCGAACAAGTTTTATCAGCTAAATAGTTGTTTTCATGGTAGTAAAATTTACATAAACTTACACTGTACGTAATCTATTGGCTCCGTTGAAGGGTTTCGTACGTATTTAAGGTTCTACTGAATCTTGCTGTGATTTCGGGGGGTTCCATATTAAATTCTTTGTGTGGAATTGTATGGAGGATTAATCAATTTATATAGTATCATATGGATCTTAAACTTTCGTTTCCTAACAAAAGCAAGATTTTATTTTCCCAAAAATAATCTGAAATTCTCAGAGGCAGTAATATGAATTTGAAGTGACTAAATTTCGTATTTTTTACGCTTTTTGTTGCAGGATTCGTAACAAATTCCGTTTGTTCTATTATTTTTGCTTTGTAGTGAAAAATTAATAAACCTCTTTCACGCCTGTCACTATGATTAAATGCACTGGTTGGTACTGATTGTTTTTATTCAATCTTATCAATAACTAAATGAGTGTGAGCGAAATGCGGGGAGAAAAATGAAAATTAGTTTGCTAACTAATTTACTAAAAGCACGTTTTAGGATTTGTTAAGCGATCCCACCCTTCCATGGCTTATTATTTTAGTGTGACAACGTCTGTTCGACTGTCAGCTCAGTGTTTTGATAATCGATAAGTTTCTAAAAGTATGTGTTGGCTAGTAACATGTATTATAAAATGAATTAGCAAGTATCACAGCTATGTCATAAAAGAATTACGACAGCTTTCGACTACATAACTACCATACAGTAAAACGAACAAAAAAATGCCCATATCGTACTCTTCTCACATAGAGTTTTAATGTAGTATTTCATGCTAATTTGCAGTACGACCACAATAGCCTTAACGTCATAATAGCAAAAGATATTCAGGAGTATTTGATTTTTATGTTCGAACGAATTTTTATATTTCAACCAGAGCTGATAGTAGGCAATACTAAGTATACATTTATATAATACGGAGAACTCATCTCAGTTGTGTGGTAGGACAAACAAAATTGCAGCTCTTAAATCGTAGATGTCCACTTTTATGTGCAAATTGTCCAAAATTGGTTACCTTTGTTGATATCAAACCAACACATTTGAACAAATTGCAATCATTTCCCAAGAGAATTGCTGTAAAATTCACCACGATAAATTTTATTCTGGGTTTGAATATATTAGAGTTTTTCATGATATCCTATACCACTCTGCGCTTTAATCAACACTCTGAAACAAAATTCCTTATCCCCGCCACTTTGCCGTAATTCAAAGAAAACGCCATGACTGAACTATACCAAAATAAAAATAAAAAACCTGATGAAAATTAAATCAGAATATAACGCTTCAGTACAACTCGTAAGATTATGCATGTACAATACGCAGTCCAACACATTCCATCAATATAGAATACTGCTTCATCTGGCTGCCACATATTTGGCTGAGAAGAAGTTAGTAGTGAGCAATTTGACCGCCACATAGAAAGATGGACGCAAATTCAAATGTCTATCCAGGAAAAATATGCATCACTGCGAATCTTGAGTCTGCTGACCACCCTCAAAACAGACCAAAGAAAACGTTTATCTGGATGCAATAGTTGCCTTCGAAATGAATCGATGTTCAATTTACGTCGAATACGAGCTTTGAGTTTGTTTAACTTAGACATTTTATCAACTAATTCTAGAAACAGCTTTCATTGTGTAAACGAAAAATGAACCTAGTTATTTCAACTTATTACTGCCCTATACTGTATCTCCCATCTTTTTAAAGTACCTCGTTCGATTACTGTGCTATAGTCGATTTTTTATCACCAATAATTAGTTCGGCTGATGTGATCATTTAGAATAGACTCGATTGGGAAAAATCTGGACTTCGGTTGGATTCGAACCAGCGGCAAAAACGACATGCCAAAACGCAACAAATGCACTACCAGCTGAGCCACAAAGCTTCGACAGGAGCTCAAAAATTTCACACACATAGTTACCCGCCCAATCAACTGTGTCATATGGGTTCCACCAAATGATCCATTCCAGTGACTGCCGAAGTGGGATTTTTCAAACAGTTCACGCAGGAATTTACCAACGCCACCGATTAGCGTTCCCGCGTTTGGGCATTTTGTTTCTGTCGCTGTTGCGAGTCCAAACGAGGTTCAGAGTTTACGAAACTGAGTCTCTTCCAGATATTTTATCGTCAGTTCAAACTCCTGGTATCCGGTTTCATTAAACGGAATCGTTCTGCCAGTCTATTTCGTAAGGGCCTCAAGATCAAGTATACTCTGAACCCTTTGATTATGTAATTTATAGAAATATAACTTCTGCTTGCAGATGTAACTAAAATAGTTATATTCACATTGGCTTTTACTCACATACAGCTTACTTTATGCCAGACAGTCATGAAACTTCAAGTTGAACATCACTCACAATTGATCGCAGCTGTCGCATCCCCATAGACTTTCCAGTCGGCCCCTTTCAAAAAGGCGCATTAGACTCGAGTTTCGCTCTCATTAGAGCTCGTCAGTAGTGCATATCCTCGCCACTGCCGTGACTTGAACCATGGACATGCTGTTCATGAAGCAACCGTGTTTACCACTGCGCCATTGACCTCACGTTAGGGGTAATCGATTGGAGTTAACAGACAGCAACTGTGTCTCCATTTCGAGACTATCGGGCAACCTGATCATTGCTCACAAGCGAAAGTGGTCGAGTGTTCACATGTGATAATTCGGTCATGCCTAACGTGAGGTCAATGGCGCAGTGGTAAACACGGTTGCCTCGTGAACAGCGTAGCCGTGGTTCTAGTCCCGGCAGTGGCGAAACTCGAGACTAATGCTTCTTTTTGAAAGGGGTCGACTGGAAAGTCTATGGGAATGAGACAGTTGCGATCAATTATGGGTGATGGTCAACTTGGAATTAACCAACTCCCCGACTACTCATCAGTAGTCATGAAACTGTCGGTTTTTAATCAACACAAATTGTCCCCTACTCCGACCTTACTGGAGCCTATATATCCAATTGTCTTTCGAAGACATAAATGAGCCCGGTGTCAGAGTCGACCTTTTGTTAATTTGGAATATTATATCACTTGCTAAATCAATTAAAAGGCAATTTGTTCATCTCAGGGAAACAACTCGAAATAGAACTGTATAGTGTCTACACTTCTGTTTAAAATGGAGTTCATCAAACGTGACATGTCTATGAGCCTAATAACGAACGTCCCTCTGAATGACAGACTTACAACATGGACAACGCTCTTTGTGGAACTGCAAGTTAACTCTGGAATTTGCATTGTGATGCGTTTCCAAATGAGGAATCTTATGCAGGAATAACTATGATTGGTCAGGAAGTTATATGTGCTTGCCTGTAAAACAATAAAGTATAAATGCTCGCAAAAAGTGAGTCTGAAGATATCTAGCTAGTTTCCCAAGTCATGTTCCTGAAAACTGCACAAGAAACATGCAGTTACTCACACTGGCTTCTAATTTAATGGTAAACTGGTACCCAAATAAGCTTCTAAAGCAGTATTGTATGTGTACCGTACGCCTAAGTACCTAAACCCTCACGCTCCGTTTCTAACTCTGCCAAAGAATAGCACAATTTACTTAGACAAGTTAGTATTTGATTTACGGTTTCGTTTTTCTTAAGAGAAAAAAATACTAGGTTTTCAAAAATTCAGTCGGTGTTAGCGTTATGTGAGAAGAATGCGCAGTAAATACTTGTCGAGCTTTAAACATATAGTAGTCTTTCACAATGAAGTGTAATTTTCTCAAAAAACTGTTTGCTTGTGTTAAGCGGCCATGTTCATTTGGTTAACTAACCAAAACAGAACTCTGGCAGACTGCCATTACGGCTGAGTTGCTTAAATGTGTGCAAGTATCTGCTGACTGTCATTGCATTTGATAGCTTACGCATAACATTTGGAACGGAATTACGTAACCGAACAGAACCAGGAGAAACGGTACGATCCGTATAACAAATGTTATAGTACAACTGAATAACCGAGTGAGTGGAACCAATAACCGCATTGAAAAACGTGTAACCTCACAAATCATCTTTGTCAAAGCTCATCTGTAGCGCATATCTGTGTCCGGCAATGCTGTAAAGCAGCAGTATTTCGTGAACAGTGCTGATGTCATCTGCTCTTGATAACGCCACTAAATGTTTATCCAGTAGATACCATAATGACCTTCCGACCTGATTGTATCAACCGGCCTCAATAATACTACTGGAAAATTAGAAACCTGGAATTCGGTTTCCAGTCTGGATGAGGTAATACATGAGTAAGGAGTTCAAACTAAATTGAAACTGGAACTCAAGGCTTCTATTCTAATTACGTCACTTGATACATTTAGGTGAATTCAGGAGATGCAATCAAGTGTGGATAGCTTTCGATTTGTGAACAATAGATGCCAATAGAGATCACAGTGTGTGAGATAGTCACTCACTAAAAGTAATGTTCATTATTTATTACTCTACACACGCGAGTACGGATTAATTCACGTCAGAGATTTTGAGACACGTTAAGAATGAGTGGCAGTTTTTCGTTCCACATCGACAAACACCGGACACTTATAGTCAGTTAGTAATTGTCGTTTTCGTTTCGTTTATTAGACCTGTACAAACCACGCAGAAGTTGTGATGTTTCACATTTCTTTTTTAGTTAAACCATTCAGGTTTTTTTCCATAAGTTCCATATTATGTTATTCTTTTCTTGAGAATTCTTATTTTTTTCCCTTAATTGCTCCACACAGAAACACCAAACGTTTCATTTGCACGCATCGTCACACATATATAGTTAATGTGAGCTCTGATTATGAAATGAAATTACATAAGGTGATACAAGAGCCCTCTGGTGTGTAATAAATTTTGCAAACTTGTAGACTTTGAACTTTCACAGTCAGAAGAGTTACTTTTAACATTCTATCGAATCCTGATGCCTGTATACATCGTTCTAACCATTTCAGAACAACTCTTCGTCTACTTCAACGTACAGATGTTACATTGCTTGTTATTGATTGGCTTGATTTTGTTACGCTCCACGGCTCATATTATTCACTGGAAGGCAGCACAGCGGAGTAACACCATCGGTAAGATATATGTGCAAAAACTCTTTAAATACCGCAAGTTGTTTGTTTTAATGTGAGACGTATTATACGTCCAACAGATTGGTTTTATGAACATGATCACTTTTTTAAAGCAAATCACGGTATTTAATGACAGCTAACCAGTATGTTTGAGTTAAATGTAAATCATGGTCACTAGTGAATGCTACGTTTGGATAGGCTTACCTGACAGATTGATATCATGAACTTTCAATTAAAACTCCCAAAGAAATTGTATCCATAAACAGAACCAGTATGTCTGAAGATTTCATTTAAGCAATCGAGACCAGGTAGTCAGCGGTAATGCTTTATTTCTTAAGCAGTGTAAAGATAAGTACTTTCCACCAGGTCTAGAACTGGTAAGCCAGTGTTGGAAGTTTGTTCAGTACATAGAAATTGAGTTGTTCAATCATAATCATTCAGTCAAATCTGAGGTTGGAACACTGAACTACCTTCACCCAATTCTTCAGATTAGAAGGAAGATATGTTGATATTTCATGTACTCTCAGTCGAAAACGTAAAGCATGCCAGTTACATGCATCATACAGGTAAGGACAAACAGGGACTAGACATACCGAAAAACACCAAGTAGAATGCAATCACAACCAAGGCAGTTTGTGCACATAACACCGACTGGTAAGTTCTGATTAGCATAACGTCGCTGAGAGCCAGTAATTTTGGATTTCGATTGCGCAGCAGTATCGTGAATGAGTTTAATGTGTGAACTTGATAACCTGTTGTCATGATGTATTTAGCAATCGATGACGTCGGATGTTGAGCAATCAGTTCAACAAGTTGATGCTGATGCGTTGTCATCTGTTTCAACCATTTCGGGATGTGTTCGTTGATTCGCTGTGATAGTTGTCTATCGGTCAATCTGCCTATGTAAAGGTCACTACAACTGCGAGTGAACTGGTATACAACATGGGAGACAGGAGAGTTTGACAAACTACTTTCGCGATTGCAGTGGGGTGGTTAAAAGAAGATGAACTTTTTCGATTCAACTTCGTGGAATAAAAAGATTTTGGAGTGGATATTATTACAGAAGTTGAAAAACAATTCAAAATTGGAAACATTAGTGAAAAATAAAATACTATCAACATACATTTTGCACAGTAATGATTTAGATGTACAATCCGGGACTTACTGCTCAACCATTTCTAAGATTTGTGCAAATGTTGGGCTTAACGATCTACTAACAGCAACATTGTCTACTTGTTTGTGAGCAAGTCCCCCCCCGCACAAAGTAAACTCAGATCTCTGAAATATTTAAGTGGAATACCTATATCGCAATTTTGGCTAGAGATAAAATCACAAAAATGCAACTGTTTCACAAACAGAAACATCTACGAAAAGGGAGTCAGTATCCATGGAATACATTACTTGAAAGCTCAACAAAGTGTTTTCTAAAGTTTTAATTAAAAAAACTCACTCAAGGTATGTGGAGATAAAACTTTGTGCATGGAACTTAAAATGCCTGATAACTGAGAAGCAACTTAACGGTAAACATAAATGTTCACACACAAGATCGAGCGTAGAGGTGTACCGTCCTTGTGTAGTATTGGAGCACTTATCATTTGGGGTGTTTCCGTGTTTCAGCTGTCTATACTGGGCTTCAGATATGTGTCCGTGTAACAATAGCCTTTGAAGTTGCCTTAAAACTTGCTTTCCCAACAATATGTTGTTTTCTGCTGTCTGGCCCACTTTGAACTTCCTCTGGTCTTCCAAAATGATGTTCATTTTTCTTAAATACTCGTCCTTTGTCATGGCGACAACACCAATGCTTTTATCCGGTTTAAGGAACACCAGATTTTGTATGTCTATTAGTTCTTTCGTGGCCCGATTGTGTTCCTGATTTAGACGGCACTGTTGTTGAGTGGATGGCAACAAAACTGGTTAGAGATATCCACCAATTTTGCGCGGAACCAGCCTGTTTCAGCAAAAGTTGTGGGACATAGTTTTATCAACTGATCACACTTGTATCGAAATTAAACTTGTATGCTCAATTTATTAACATTCTCTGGTGGTTTTCTGAACCTCAGTTCAAGTGAGTGTATCTCTTACTGCGACTGTGTGAGCTGAGTAGACAAAAAGTTGTGCACATAGTTGAAACCATCACAGTGAAACAAACTCATATCCGCTGACCATGATGGACAGCACTGAAAAGAACGAAGAGTTCTATATTTAGTTTTTTCAAAAGTCTCTAAGGAAGGTCTCATACTTCATTCGGCAAAACAATGACAAACCATTAAGGACTTCAGCGAGCCAGTACTTTGTTTCCACGAACCTGCTACTTTTTTCTGAGTGTCATTGATATGAGGACACGCTAACCTCACGAGGTTGCCGTTGTTGCGTGGTAACTAGGCTACAGTTTGACAAACGACGTCTGGGATTGACCCGATCGGATACATACCTCACAGAAATTAGTGTTTGCCCGTTCCACTGCTGCCTCGTGCCGTAACGACAGCAAAGGATCCAGTGATAACACGACTGAAACTGGGTGTCTTCGTATGAGAAACCCTGTAAGTGTCAGCGACTTGTTTTAATGAGCTGACAAGATAGTTAATTGTTACAATACTCTTACAAAATGGCATGTGCCAATCCAGTTTGCTCACTAACCCGGATTGTTGTCGATATACGTTGCAACCGTTCGTCTCTCTGAATCACTGGCTGCGTAATCTCCTTAAGTATAATTCCATCACGATGACGCAAGACTGGTCCACAATTCGTTGATGCAAACCTGAAATTAAGTCGCATACGGTACCTTATGTCTACTTCACTCTCTGCCTTTCCATGATTGCAGACAAACGTTTACAGCTTATAAAGGTTTGGGATCACATACGCTTGTAGTTCAAAATTAGTCGCGTTGCACATACGGATGTAAACTTTGGTGTGGTTTGTGCACCGTCGATGGATCACAGTTGTATTGCTCGTTGTGTTCCTGATAAATAGCCAATCAGTTTTAGTAACTATCACATTTGTATGGTTATATCATAATAATCCCGCATAATCCATGGAATTCGGACCGTTTTATTTACTCCTCAGTAGTTTTTTGTCTACACTCATTAGTTTTGAGAGACATCGCCTGAAACCTCCAGCATTTCCACATCTTGGTAGAACTGATCCAGCTTCAATATGGAGGATGACCAATCGCCAATCGCGACGAATTAGAATCGATAACTAAATTTTCTGTATGGTTGCTCCAAATGTGATCATATATTTCATGCAGAATATAGTTGTTGGCCCGGTGGCACAGAATACTTGGCGCAGGTATGTGGGTGGGAATGTCTTGTGCGAGAAACGTCTACTGAGGCTGCCACCACAGTGAAAGTGTCGGGGAAGTCGTCAGTTCCCCGAAAATATTATGTGATAAGAAGAATAACAAGGTGTAATTATCAGCAACCTTTACCGTTGCTACAGCCGTGCACTTCTCCGGTTTTTACGAACTTTCTCAGCCATCGTAATGCCTACTCGGCAGTGTCTGGACTTTTGTCGGGGCCATTCATATGGCTTTGTTTTGTTGGTAATCCTAAACCCTATAAGTATGAACGGTTTTGTGACCATGTTGTCTTCGGGCTGAACGACATAAAGAAGTTCTGTTTGAAGGTCAGCATTTTCCCTGTGTTCATGCGATAGCCTCGGGTGAGTTGGTTGGATGGGAAGAGATTAAGTGATCACGTTTACTCAGCCGGTCATTAACGTTATCCGTCGTGGCAATATCCGCCGTTTCATTGACTGTTATTCCGTTTCCTTTTATGCGCTCGTAGGCCATAGATCCAGTCATAACAGAAAGTGAACGAGGTAATTTATATTTTCAACTCTAGTTGATGTTATGGGGATTGTGGTCCAGACTGATGTTCATTCTGACAAAAGTCGATAGGACGACAAATTAATTAACGCAGAAAATCAATCATGAACTGTGCAAACGAAATTATAGACATTATCGCTGTCGTAAACTTGTTATGCACTATGGCACACTGTCATGCACAATAAAGTTCCAGTCACCTGTTGTGATGGTAGCGTTGTCCCGAATTTAGCAAAGCTGCCTGCGAACTTGTTTAACGGACTAATAAAGGCATTCAAAGTTCACACTGCAACGATCGCTCTGAAGATAAGACGACCTAACCAACGCTCTCGAAAACATGCTGAGGGTTGCCAATTTGCTCACACAATCAGCAGGTTCAATAGGGGTCAATTAGCAGGGATAACGTCGATCAAATAACAAGGATTTATGTGCATCTTCCGAGCAAATTGACACGGGGTCCGGCCTGCAAAACAAATCGATAGCATGCTGCTTGTGAAGCCTTTCTATAGTTAACAGCTGAACGTACTTGCCACGTCATAAATGATTTGCGTACGTGCAACGCGTCTTCGTTATATTCCCTGACCCATCGTCGTTAGTCGCAATGATGAATAAGACAGAAACAAACTACCTAAGTTAATCAGTCAGCAATCTTGTCTGGTCTGCACAAAATGGTAAAGCTTTAACCGGAATCAAACTAATTTTGTGACAACAGTTTAAGGTTCGAAGGTATAAAATTTATCGGAAAAGACCAGCCATATACTTTAGCCATTCAGTCATCGTTTACATTTCGTCTGCAGAAAAACTATGTTAAGTAGTACCTTCCACATATTCGACATAACTGACATAGCAAGAACCACAATCCGAGATTCTCGAAATCTTCGTAAACTACTTTCGGTTCGTTATTTGTCATGTCATTGAACTGGAAGGGTTGGATTGAGCACTATACTGGAATTGCACCTGGTGTTAAGAAAGCTCTTATGAATACCTCATACAAGTCTGAAAAGCCGTCAGAGGCGATATTTGGTGATTTAAGTAAACTGGCATGCTCCCTTGGGACCCCCCAAATTGATGGGCGTCATAGAAGACTTTATGTGCTGAGCTACGAAATCGATAAATATCAGGAGTAAAGTTTCAGCGGAATTAAGCAAATTTGGTTTATTGGAAACAACAATTTATTGGGAATAACATTAATCAACGTAGCACCTGATCGACATTTCCGGTTGACTGGCACCAATCGACACAATTCCGCTTGTGGTAGTTTCTGTGTCAGTTCTGATGAGGTGAACTTTCATCGATCAGAAAATTGTTGCAGTCCAGAATATGTGTATGGTAACGGAGTCAAAAGCTGTAATTGGACTCAGAACTACCACCGCCGTTAGCCACCTTGATAAGTGCTGTATTGTAATCAAACAAGTCTCCCTTGTATTTGGTTCATGTTGGTTCAGAAACTTCCACATTTCGAGGCCAATAAGCACGGCGAATGCGGTGATGACAATTCTACTTGTTTGGGCAAAAGTATTGTAATTGGACAACCATTGAACGCTAAGTGATAGACACAGGGATCAAACGGACTTTGACAGTTCAGGTTATCACCACCATCTATGAAAAGGCCGATATAAAGATCCAGATCCATTACATTTCAATCGGCCAAACTAATGGGCCACTTTGGGGTCCGTCGGAGAATTATCCGGAGTATTACACCTAACTACCCTGTAACCGTCCAGTACAGATGAATGAGCTGAGCCCCACAAATGGTTGTTTAGTTTTGAAGGTCCAGATGAAAAAATATATGCCATCGTTTCCTCCCCCGTGAAACTTTACCATATTCTTAAAGGATAATTATCTGTTTGCCACTGGTATGATTTTTTAAGAATAAGCTTCTGATTTTCTAATGCACTAAGCAGTATGACTGTGTGAATATAATCGACGGTGCGATGACTAGGGGTTTTCATTCAAACTTGACTCATCACGTATTATCTACTTGCTAACTGAACGAACAGCATTGATAATGAATGACTTGATTTGAATACACTTGTTTCCTCCAAGATCGTCATACTGAAATGGTTGGCTTCATCCGACTAATGCTTTTAGCCTTGTATTTTCCGAGGGATGGAATTTCATTCAGCTATATATTAACATGTTCAACAGTAGTAAAACTTGAGCTCCAAGGTGTCTGTTGGTTGTTACAGCAGCAAAAACTTAGCATTCGCATATAGTTAGTCACTCGGGGAGGTTTTAAGCATGGGGTCTAGTTCAAACCAAAATTCATTATAAAACTTTACGTTTAGATGAGAGCATACAGGCGTTTAATTGGATCTTGTCACATGATTGATTAAGAATAGAAAATAACTGAGAATAGTGATTCAGTTTTATCTCCAACTATTTTCTCGGCAAATCATTTCAACTGCACTCACATGAAATTCAACAATAACACTGATCAGATATGTGCGTGTTAACTCGTTGCATCTGGTAAATATTTGCTTTGAGAATGTAAGTCTTTGCTTCAAACACCGGATATAATTACAAAAGTAACAGTATAACTATGACAAAAGTATCAAAAGGTCAATAATTCTTAAGTTGAAACAACTAGGGTTAGTATGTGCTTTCATAAACATAAACGTGAATTTCCAGCTTTTCATGAAACCATATGTGGCACAAAGAGACGAAAAAACGCTTCCTGTACAGCTAACCATCCTCTGAATTAGTTCAAACCTGTTACTACTGTGCCCATCTGATAGATTTAATGTGACGATGTAATACGGTCCACGTAATCAACTTCTAGGGTCTCAAACACAAATACTACTAACCCCAAACTAAAAGTATTCTTTTTTGAAAAAGGTTTAGATTCATTGCACATGTTATGAGTCACTCATATAGATTATTTTTATCCTAAGTATGACTGCAGACGCTGTGCTTACGAAGTCAGTCATTTAGCCTACAGTCCATCAGTTGCACACTAACGAAGCCTCACTTGCGCCAGTTTTTAGGATTTTCATAGGTTGCCAAACGGTTTCGTGATTCAATTGAGGATACACATTAGCTTGGTACTCCTTTTCATAACTGTCCTCCTCGAAATGTCATTCAAATGAAACAACTGCTATCAAATATAACTAACAGCTAGCTTAGATTAATGAATCAATTAATCAATCAATGACTTATAATATTGTTAGTAATATGAATGACTGAAACGGCTGTTCAGTCTTCTATCGACCACAGTAGACAAAAAGCAACAACACTATGAATACTGCTCACAGGTACTGATAGAAATTATTTCATGAAAATAAAGGATAAGGTGAATTTGATAGGTAGGGATAACCAAGTACCATTTGACCTCAAGAACAGAGTTGAGACGTCTAAGTCGCGTTAACCATTCTGTTAATCGCGTAGCCTCACCAAGAAGACTGAGTGACAATAGCAATTATTCATTATCTCATTATCAAAGAGTTAATCACCAACGTTTTAAAGCACTTTATTTTGAACGTCTGCACAGTCCAATAATATAAAATGTATTTGTTCACTGGATAAACCAAAACCGCTTTATGTCAAATATGGTTGATCACTAATTGGCGAATGTAAAATGTATAGTCGGCAAGGGAAGTGATGAGAACGAACAAACCGTTCTTTTGTGCACGACGTTAGACTGTATAACCGGATAGCCAGTAAACTGAGGGGTCACACATCCGCATTCCGAAGTTCAGTTTAAGCTGACTGGTGAAACACGTTAGCTACTAGTTCTTGCATCTTTGAGCTTCCCACTGAAATAGTTGACTTCCCATGCTATCGTGAAAAAACCAGGAAATTGTCTGATTTGTCCGAATAGTTAGCAGAAGAGGCAACTTCTTAGTTAGCTGTCAAAATCGACCGTTCTTGGTTTGTTTATTCAAACGCATACATTCAATTCGGTTAGGAGACGAAACTTAGAAACCTTTTCGCTCATCATGGAGTGATCTTATCTAGACATTGGATGAAGCTGTACAGAGTACAACACGGCAAAATTGAACCGACAATACACAAAAGTGACAGTTTTGTACCGTTCAGACAATGACAGAAACTAGCACGTTGCCTCCGTGGTAAAACAACGTCTGGTCGAAAGACATTATTGGCAACGATTTAAAATTCTTGCCCATCAAGCCACGAAAAAATGTCCGTTCTTCTGAGCATTTCTTAAAAAATAACGTAACTACGTCAAAGAGGTATCAAAATGCCACAGCAGAGGTAGAGTCCACCTTCACCAATCTCTTCCATAAGTGTGAAACAATATTAGAACTGTACGACTGCCATCTGTACAACGAAATTTGTCAAACTTTCCCAGGACACATTCTCCGTTTATGGTCTATTATCTGCCTTTCCAACCAAATAGCAAATTGTCCGCCCATGGTTAAAGTATGTTGCCACACTCATTGTAAAACAAAATAAGACGGCTGTACAGCGAAAGAACAGGCAAACTCCATCTAACTTAGCTAAAACCAGGGTTGACAAGTTTGGTGCATGTAATAGTCTCTTATCCAGCGGATAAACGCCAAAATGAAATTGACTGAGCCATTCAGACTTGTCCATAAAGCTTCGGTTAATTAACCGAAGTAAATTTAACAATGCTGTCTGTGACGAGGAACGTAATCCTGAACGCATAGTTATTGCTTTTCTCGTAATCACCCGTTGACACTAAGCAACGTATGGTGACACCCAGTGCAACATTTGCAATTGGTGAAGCTTGTTTGTACGTTATCTGGCAAGGAACTACAATTCCATATGGACTAAACATCACCTGCAATTGGTGGCAGTTGTCGCATTCTCATAGACTTTCCAGTCGACCCCTTTCGAAAAGAAGGATATGCACAGGAATATGCACTACTGACGAGCTCTAATGAGAGCGAAACTCGAGTCTAGTGCTTCTTTCAGAAACAAGCCAACTGGAAAGTCTATGAGAATGTTACAGCTGCGATCAATTGTGGGTGATGTTCAATCTGTATGAATACCAAAATCCCTTACAACTCACCAGTGAACTATAGTTTGTTTTGTTAGGATGTTCAATGCATAGGCCTGGCTTCACACGTTGAGGAGATTTTGGAAAAAGACTGGACGTTTTGCATTATCGCATTATTCATGTACAAGGGTTCCAGACGGCTGAATCACGAGCATAGTGGTTAAGATCAGGTAATTCTACGCAATATATGACAAGACGACTTTACCCGCCAATTAAATCCCAATGTTTTCCTTAGCTAAATGAAAATGATTCCAGCACACAAACCTTTTGGCAGTTTCGTCAATACTTGAAGTTTGGTAAACGAGCAGACTGAGTGTTAGCTGCCAATGTTTAATTGTTATCATTCTTCCAGGCACACGCTGTCTGTTTCATCTAACTGTTCTAATGAATTTTCCGTTTTGCGTGACGGTATTTAAAAAACGGCTTGGCAGTAGTTTCAAAACCTCACATTGTATCATTCACTGTAGCTGAAAAAAATTGAACACCTGATTCACTTGTTAAGTCAACGACGGAACAGTTTTTGTTCAGCAATCAGTTTGGCGGAACATGTTCACGGGGATGCAATAATCCTTCACTATTCTGGGTTCTGTAGTATAATTCCGAATTGGTTTTGTTTACTCATGTACGTGCATATACTTAAGCGTACGCAGTTCTACATTTTATATTTATTTTACTTGATACTACTAAGTACTTATGTAGGCATGAGATGTTGCGTGATCGACTCCGTGTGAAAAAAAACCACCAGATTGAACATATATATATACGTGTGGTCTTGATTTTGACTTCACAACTAACGACGGTTCGTTGAAAAAAAAACTACAGAATTACTCAGTTACTCAATTACTTACTTTTAAACCAGTTTACCAACAGCTATGAATGATCTACCTCCTCCATCTAGCAGTGACCTTGAAGTAACTACTCTGCAGTGATATAACCCCCGGCAAGATGCAAACAAGAAATACATTTGTAATTTAACTTTGGTTCTATTAGTTTAAGGAATGGCGAGAACAAGACGAATATCTAGTTACACGTGATTTATTTGAAGCACTGTTCGGAAACCTTGCGAGGTCGTGCAGTTCAGTGGATCCGTTTAGTTGAATCCTGTTCTTCGAGTGCAGTGAGCAACGTCAAAGGAATATAAAATTCTGTGTGGTCTTGTTACATTGGTACTATGGAGTGATCCATCTTTCTACTTCAAACTATAGAGAAGAAATGTGTTGTCACTGTACATTTGCTGTCTGAATGTCTTATTCCGGATCGCAGTGTGCACCTCAGTAAAAACGGAAACGAAATAGAAAATATGCAACAAAAGTATAAAAACCGGGTTGTTAATACCAAATTCTGTTTTGGATTGTTTTCTTCGGTAACTGACCTTGATGACACAAAGATGAGAAATGCCTCACTTCAGAGCATATTGAAAACCTCAATCAATCTACATAGGAAAACTTGGTCCGTATATTAATCAACGACGGATTAAAGTTTTCTGTAGACAAATGGGGTGAAGAAAATGTCATATGCCACATTTATAGTAATCGGCCCAACATACAAGTGAAAGTTCTCATGAAAGTTACTAAATCCGTTAGGCGTACTTTCTAGAACGTCGTAATTTGCAGAAATTGCCAGAAATGGAAGGTTGGGTATCTTTAACGAACTCCACTTGGACAGAGTTGAACAACTAATCTCATCCAGCTTGCACAGTGAGTATATAATAGCCTCGACAAATTTCCTTAATTCTCTGAGACTTCCTTTTGAAGCAGACTGCCCCAAAGTACACTACAATCATTTAAATTGAAGTCAAACTTCAAATATAAAATTATTACTACCGTTCTCGCTATATAGCTATAGATTTTACGAATCGTATAGTAGGACAAAATTTCAAACCAAGCTTGCTCCTCACAAATCCGGTTTCTTTTGAGTATGTCAAGCAACAAAGAAAATGAACGCTACATAGACACCACTGATGCGTCTGCTACTGTCACATAGACTTCGTACATCCCTTCAGGAAACGAAATTACTAACTGATATACACTGACTCCAAGGTATTTAGTAAGCTTTCAGGATAGGCGGAAATATTGTTTTCATTTCTGAGGTCAATATCCTTATTGATAAAAGAAAGGGGTAAATTGTCCTCATAAACTTCAAACACTCAAGTTGTCAGTAGTACGGTAACCGTTTATTTGAGTCCGCGCTTACAAGATCCAGTTCAAACCATCTATTTACTTCATCTGTCATGTCGTAACGTCTGGTTGGTGACGAACTATCTAACCTCACGATTATGGTCTTTTTCAAATTGACCATCACCCATAATTGATTGCAACTGTCGCATTCCCATGGACTTTCCGGTCGGCCTCTTTCGAACTGCAGAAGCAGTGGACTCGAGTTTTGCTTTCATTAGAGCTTGTCAGTAGTGCATATCCTCGCCACTGCCGGGACTTGAACCACGGCCACGCTGTTTATGAGGCAACCGTGTTTACACTGCACCACTGACCTCACATTAGGCACGACCGAAATTTCATATGTGAGCGCTACACCACTTCCGCTTGTGAGTAATGATCAGGTTGCCCGTTCGTCTCAATTGGAGACAGTTACCGTCTGTTAACTCAAATCGATAACCCCGCGATTAAGACTTCCTAGACAGGTCGAAATCTCCGATCTCATTGAACCTGCTAGGCGACATTATAGATTACAGACGAGTAGTCGAGGATTTGGTTAATTTCAAGTTTGGTTAATCAACTCGACCATTGTGATTCGTTATTGCAAGGGAATGCGACAGGTGCGATCAATCGTGGGTGATGTTCAACCTGAAATTAACCAACTCCCCGACTACTCATCAATAATCATGGTCTTCTTAACAAAACTTGACGGTCAGCGGAATCTTGAGGAAAAATAAATCCAGCATTAAGTTTATATGCAACCTGCTTGGAAATTTTCTCAGAATGAATATCTAACCGGACTCAGATCCAACGTAGTTTACAACTCAGTTGTCAGACTGGATTCTAATGAATAACGATCTTCCCTAGGGGTCTATCTGAAATCCTCCATTTCTTGTTCTATTCCCACTTGACTTGCCAGACAACGTTGAATCATTAGTATGACTCTAGGATGACGACACAAAAATAACGTTATACAAGATCTTAATTATGTGTGCAGTTTACAAAATAATGTAACCCCGTTAATTCGGAGGCCATCAACTGGCCACGTACCCATTAGCACCGATAACGACAAAGTTGTGCATATTCGCCTCGTCAATCCGGATGATAAGTATGCGGAAAAAGCCTGGAAATATTAATGACTCAGATCTGTTGAAAATTCTGTAACTACCACAAAGAGTGAAAGACTGAGATCGTATCTTTTTGGAAGAATGTGTGAGTGTTTCTACTGTTAGGCATCTTCTATTGTACACCATTGCTTAGAGGTAAATAAGCAAGCTTTCAGTCCGTGTTTCAAAAATACATGAAATCCACAAACAAGCCACTGAAGGTGTCAAAGGGACCCAGGATATAATTCTACCCTGAAAGGCCTGTGGCATTAGATTCACTCTCAGTTAGATGTAGCCATCTGATGTTATGTTCAGGCCTTACGAACCAAACTGCAGGAACACACAGCAACCAATAAGAGGATCTTCTCTCATAAATTACAGTTGAGATGGAACCTCTTCTCAATCAGGATCTCTTCATTATGGAACGCACTCTCTAATTCTGTGGTCATAGCCTATGTGGTTGAAGCAATCAAAACCCTATCATATCGGTATGCATGCGAAGGTCAACTAGAGCTCTAGTTCTTTTGGTTTCCCGCACAGAAAACCCTCACATCTTAACAAACATACCTGAGCGAAACTCGAGTCTAGTGCTTCTTTTCGAAAGAGGTCGACTGGATAGTCTATAGGAATGCGACAACTGCGATCAATTGTGGGTGATATTCAAATTGAAATACCTGTTTATGTTTGCGGTTGGTTACTGCCAATTTCCCTGTTTTCTAGATTCATGCACTATTATGGTATACCAGTGTAATTCTGCTCATTTGATCTTTTTTCTTAATAACGCTCCAACCCTTATTCCTACTTTTTGTGTAAACACCCTGACTCGGTTTTCCTTAGCCTAGTTTAAAAATAGTAAACCTAATCTCCCTTCCTATCTTAATGAGAAACTTAATTGTACAAGCCACGCTCTTAACAACTGCTCTAGACACAGGTCTGAAGTTTCACGCAAGGGTTCAAATATCATGCCAGCAGCAAAGATTTTTCCTCTGGCTTTATGATTGGAGTGCATTTACAACCTTGATCAAATAATGTTCCATTAGTGGTCTCTTAATCTTCCGCTTTTTACCATAATAGATATAATGATCACGAGTACTGAGCCAGCCCCCTTTCACTTAATTAGATGGGGCTCCGCATTTAGTTGCAGTCTGACATTGATTAAATTGGTGAACCGTAAATGAAGCGATTCAAGAAGAACGTGACAAATAACTGACTTCCACTATCAACAATCTTATTATCTGCATCACGGAAGACAAATTTAATGAAGATCCGGATATTTCTTTTCCCCTCTTCAAACTCAGTTTTTGGACTTAGAAAAGCAAACATACTAAACGTAATCGTTTCCATATGTAAAGGTGTCGTGCCTATGCACATGCAGACGCACGCAGGTCACCGTACATACACACGTGCCATCTTTCGGTAGACCTATCAAGTTTGGTTAATCAACTCAAACACCGTGATTCGTTATCGTAAGGGAAATTTCAGATGCACGCAACCTCGACATCCGCCTTCACATATACAGCCCGTTGATCCATTATGACCATTGTTCGTTATTTTCTTCCGGAGCACGTATACGACGTTCATTTATACATTGCTGATAAAAGACATACATTATTCCAGTGCACAATAACTAACCACCCTCAGGTAGAAATCTTTCCAGCTCTCAGCTCGCATAAGCCATGCATGAACATCATACATATTTGAAGGAAGAAATAATCAGACTCGGGCCAGTCTCTCTGGGGCTAGACATAAAAATGGAAACGGTTCTTGCTCTCCATCTACAGTAATTCTGTTTACGTATAATCGCTTCTCGACATTGATCGACTTGGTAATCTTGACTGAATACTGTTCAGTCTTCGGTTGATAGATTTTCAAAATTTCATCATTGTTCTTCTCACGGTTGAGCCTGGTTGGACACCTTATCTCGAGCATCATAATCAACTGACAAAAAGTGGGCAGAGCAACCAACAAAAGTCCGTGGAAGAAGCAGTGTCGTAATATTAACGATCGAACTCCCGTATGTGTCCTCGTTAATCCGGGAGAGTGAATATTAAGCCAATGCATACAATAAAGTACAACGAGTTCAGAATGTGGGCCGTATTTCTTTATATGACATATCAAGCCACTATCCCCAGTGATTTACCTTCGACTCACTTCCTTCAAACTGTGTACCTCAGTGAAATATGGCATTTCGTCACATCTGGTTAGACGTTTTGTGTAGAAAACTAGAGTTTCAAAATAACTAGCTAAAATATAGCGAAAAGGCGTCTAATAAGGCACAATCTTTATCGTTCAACTCGTTGATTCCCATGTCACGCGCGCGCTCACGTTTGTGAATTGGAATTCCGATCCACAACACACACACGCTCACACGTCGTGTGCACTTCTGTCTGGTTTGTGGGTGTGACCGACGCCTTCTGTTGGGAGGTTTCTGTCTTCCATTCTTCGTCCGTTGGTCCGATTTCGTTGAACAATGGCTCGTCCGGCCGCCCATGTTGTCCGCTATCTGATCGTTGTGGGCTGTTGGACGTGCCTTGATGCTGCGTTGAGGTATTCCGCCGAGTGTTGGAATGCTCTCACCTTCTGTTTGGTAATCCACTACACTAGAGCACGTTGACTAATTAGTATGCTTGGTTGACAGGCAGTGGCCGATTAGTGAATGAACCGATAGTTACTGGGTTATTGTGATCTCTGAGTTTACCGCGATGTATATGTGAAGGACGTGAACGATGACAGTACCAAGTTGGGACGCTTCCTCATAAGTATATGGTTCACTGAATTAAACTCTCATCTAACAGGACAAACAAACATGGAAGTCATATGGAATTGTTTCGTTTGTCCCAATAGGGAAGAAAGCGATATACGCTGTAGCGATCATATGCCTTGGAGATCTCTGCTGATAAACTACAGCTGCGATTCCCCATCATTCTGAAACTAATTGTTTTTTCTCCCTAGGTGATTGATCAAGCGTACTACAGTTCACTTGCCGGCCACGTTTAAGTTTGTCAAGCTAGACAGGTCAAACGAATAAAGGAGAGCAAACTGAGCCTAGCTTTGGTTAACTGTTAACCGTTTTTGACAACTGGATAAACTGCTGTTTTACTAGTCGTCCGGCTTGAAATGCCAACGATTGGATCGTTCCATCACTGTTAACAACTTTCCTAGTTCTCAGTTGCTCCCTCACAGTAATTTGACACAAAATCATCTACACAATGGGTGCACTGTATCCAAACCTTTGGCGGGTAGTGTTGTTGCAACTTAACCATTTCCTCACCAGTAAACAGTTTTCCCGCGAAGGTCAGACTTTGCCACGATACCAAGGATTTTTGGTTCCATCTAACAAGTCTTTACCCCCTAAAGTAGTTCTTTCCTGAAAAATTTCCTCAATCAGTTCTGTCGAAATTTCAGAAGCTGAGTGTTACATTAAGAGTATATGTTCTTATCAACTTTTCAAAGCATCGTTTGTATTCAATGAGTCTTCATCAGGCAAAATAAAGAGGTCAACATCATTACCGCTCTGAATATCCACAATTCACGTGCGTAAAGTTGCACTAGAAGCTAACTATAGTGATCACTATCAAGGGCGTCCGTATTAAAATCAGTTTTTGTGTTCACTGGTACTAACTCACAAGCCATTGTTCACTTGCTCGGGGTTCTCAGGTGTGCATATACGGAGTCTATTATTGGACCCATTTTGAGACTATAATTCTGTGGATTACATTTACTGGTAGTTCTTCAAAACAGCTATAAGACTACATAACGTTGTATGTAAAAAGTATTTCCAGGCTAAACAGGTTAACCCGCTATCATGATTCTAGCTCATTTGTCACCAGATCTTCGTAGTTTTGTGACGTACCAATCAAGTGCAGCGCATTGCTGATTATCTTGGGCCCAATTGGCTACGATCAAGTTCATTCACTCTGTGATGATTACAACCTAGTTTTTACCCCAGTAAGCAAATCAGTTACCTATATTATATCGTAGTTTAGAACACGCAGATAGCAGCACGTAAGATTTACCCTGTAAAGACACTCTGATCGATCTCATCAGTTATGATACGTGGAGTATGATCAAATAGTATGCATCAGTTCAAATAGGAAAGAGTCAACGATTGCGATAAGAATAATATACAGGACTAGTTACGTTCGAATTTGCCGTCATGAGTTAGAAGCAAAGATTTTAAATTTTAAACTGGTCTAGTGAGTGAATAACGATGCAGACAAAATCGATCTCACAGCAAGGCACGTGGAAATAAACGGAAGTTAATGGGCAGTTTAAGATAATGCTTAAGACAAGAGAAGGAAATAACTTTACCTAAACGGGACAATCAAAACATTCAAATAATAATAACAACCACATAATGAATAATATAAACTCATGACTGCAAACTCTTAACACCATGATGAGTTACCTACCATTTGCTTTTGTACACAAAGTCATGGTTTATAACAGTGGATCGTAACGGCTTCAGTAAAAAGTGGATATACTTACTGGTTGGTTGACACGACACCCGAAAAGCTTTCTCAACTTGGATAACATATCTTGTTTCTTCTAAATGTTGTCTGATGGAAGATTTAGCAATGCCAGTTCAGTTGCTCATTACCCACTTCGAATTGTGCTGCAAGACACGTGTCCCAAGCGTTCTCACCGTTTGGCCGATGTACTCGTCTCGTTCTTGAATAATGTTTGATGTGATGAGTGTCTGAGTCTTTCCTCGTTGTGCAGGATAACTATGCCACCTGGTTGATCAGTCTTAATTTTGTCGCGTTGTGCGCAGCTCTGACAGTACATTTTAGTAGGCGTTGGATGAGGGTGGTTACATCCTCACCCTTGTGTGGCAGTGCCATATACACTGGTTTGTCGAACAATGTTTCCGATAATGATCGGTTCGACCTTTCTCTAGCGTATATTTGGAGATAAAGCGCGCGGCTGGCCGTTGTGTACCAGTGTTTTGTGGATAAAAGCTAATTCCTCCTCGACTTTCTGAGGTGAGCAAATTCTGTGAACCCTACTGAAGAGGATTCGAACGAGACCAGTTATGAGCGGTGTTGGTGCAAAACTTTTGAAATGAATATCTGCTCCATTCAAGTGGACCTTGTGTACATTCTGGTGGTGATGAATCCTTCATCATTGACAGATATTTTCAGATCTAAGAAGGAAAGTTTGTTAGTCTCTTGAAACTCTGTGGTTAACGAAATGTTTCGGCAAAAACTACTGAGGATGTTGTTGGGAGTCATCCACATACAAAAATGTCGTTGACACATCCTTTATAAAGCATTGTGGAGTGAGTGACCTTTGCTAGTCTATCTAAACGGTAACGTAGTTGGCGTACAGAATATCCTAGCAATACATTATGTTGTCTCTACATTTATCTCTCACACGACATAGAGCGGTTAGTTTCGAAATTTACATGACTCTCTTAGTAACGTCAACTTATGAAGTTAATGGAACATCCTGAGTTAAAACGACATTTCCGTCTGATACTTGACCAGTGAGAAGCAATGATCATACGTGAGGTTGCATATTGGATCTCCCAACCTCGTGGACCCAGCGTCACTTGGTGTTTCGGGAATTAGTGTGAGAAACGCGCAGAGGGTCCACAGGATATGGGCCAAATACTGTGTAATAATTTGAAACGAAACATAATATACAACGAGAAAGTGAAGTCCCCGTACTGTCCAAGTTGCCCGTAATTCATACACAGAGTGCGTGTCCGTGATTCCAAATTGCAAATAATGAACGCTGCACCGGTCACAATTCCAATTCAGGTAGCGCGTAGAGTAAGTTTAATAGGTCTGTGTCAGTATGACGTAACTGAAAAGTCAACTATTTAGGCAACATTTACGGGGGCAGAGCAGGCATTACATAAGTCGATAGATGAATGTACCTCGGAGAACTGGGAAAAGAGGAACTGCTTAATTCATCCATTTAATCGAATGGTAGGGTCAGGCTTCTGACATAAAACTTTTTCAGACAACAAGAGCACATATAAATGTGACGGAGAAGTACACGAACTTGCAGGTCATTTGGCTAAAAACAAACTACATGAATAAGTATCAATAACTTCTTGATTACGGTAAATAGTGACCTTTGGGAAACAAAATAAATGAAGTCAGTAAGACCAATCATATAGACATCAAAAATCCAAGTTACTTGTGGAGAGGTTGATGAGAGAAATGTAATCTAAACCCGCTGTACACATGAACCCATCCAGCCTTCATTACAAACTAGTTTGAATGAATTAAGACTGAATGTCGTTGTTGTCCTGTTTGCTGTATTTTCAGCGTACTTGGTGGTGAAGTTTTGCTGGTCTTTTTGATCACACACTGCCTCATCTGTATAGTTTGACATTTGAAAGACTAACTTCGTTCCTTGTCCTCATTCACTAGTTCCTTCCATATGCTTGGGATTCTTAAAGTGCGACATAATTTCACATATTGACACTTTTTTTAGTGTTTAACCTATTCAAAACTATGGAATTGGCTTTAAACTTTTTTCCCCGGATAAAATAATGTTGCTGCTTCGTATATGTTCCACACATTTTGTGCGTGCTTTAATACACAAGTCTATTTATGCAGTAGTCTTTGACCGCGTACAGTGGTCATTTTATGTCCACCTCCTCCAAAACACCTATTTAGCTAGGCATTTTCATACCTGAACTCGTGTCCATCGTTCTTCTTTTACTTAGCTTAAGTTTTACACGTGAATTAGTTGTGAAAAAGTAAAAGCTTCCCTCTCTTCTTTTTCCCGTTAAACGAGCACATTTGCAAGCATTAGCCACCTGCATAGAAAGTGTATAAACTAATTCGCTGACCAGACATACAACATCTTGATTTGCAAAACGGATGTCACTCACGTCACACTGCAGCTTTTCCCTTTCAAAGGGACCCCAGAGAAGATAAGCTGCGGACTCGAATTTCAATTTAAACACGGGTTGTCGTTGGTAAGTAAATCTTTCCGAGACCGATAACAAAATGCTGACCATCGTGTTTGCGGGACGGCAATGCCGTCTACCTTATATTTAGTATGGCCAAGGGGGGGGAAGATTTCTAAACTCGACGGGGTGATTTGCGTCGTCTTAACCATTATCACTTATTCAGAAACTCGCCGTTCAACGGGAACTAACGTAAATTCACACATGTTCACCAATAAATTTTTCTGGTTATTGTCTGGTCATGGTAAACTATCTCCATGTGTTAACTAAAAGTGTGGAGTACAGTAACAAATAACTCAAGCCTGTCTTCCAATGGTACAGCGGCAATTGAACAAAGTGTACAAATTCACATATCTTAGGAACAAAATATAAACTATTTTATCGTGAAGCCTTCCCCACATTTCGCATCTCACTTGTATATCCTCATGCGGAAACAGACACTCAGGTCTATCACTCTTAATCGAAATAGAATGACAGCACCCAAAAAGGAGTGAGTCGTAGGGTTTATGATAAGCACATATCCAAAGATGATGACAGCAGCAGGTACATTTCCAAAGTTCTATAGGTATCTGAGATGTGACTGTAATACCCGGAATTAGGGATTTCGGAGAGCTCTAAAATTCTTAGTTGAATTGAAACTTCCCATAAAAGTAACAACGAAACCTCGTGCTGGTTGCAGTAAGCTGGTGTTATCCACTACACAAGAAACCGAATTTATGGATGTACAACAGTATTAAATAAATCACAGTCTGTCATTGGCTGATCGTATTGCCAAATAAAAAATCACAAACTGTAGGTTAATTAGTGTAATACAGAACAAAGAAATTAGCGAATAACGGAAGGTGTAACATTGAAGCTGTTCGTCCACCCCTGATGTGGTATCTTTAACGCGACGTTTGGATTGGCAACCTGTTAGATCATCAGCTGAGTCGGTGAATCGAGTCGATTTTCCCCACATACTCCCTTCTAAATTGTCAAATAAATATTCTCATTGTCTACCCACATCAATTCCGTCCCGTCGTATATCTATATCCGGAGGATCTAAAAAGCAGCATATTGTCATATGTTAAAATTTTCTCCTACTACGCAGTTAGAGAATCAGAATTTTCTTTTCTTTTCACGGTGGTGCGATATTTAACAAACAGTGTTCACCGTTCACATGTTGTTGTGGGTAAGAATTCGAATGAGAAAGAAAATTCACGGTGTTTGAGAACGTTAATGATTGAGCTGCTTGCTCACCCAGGGCGATAATGATATGTTAACAGCTGATCCGGCGCAATGCAGTCAGCCGGATGAGTGGAGTAGCACGACCAATTGGGCAATTCCTTTTCCTGTTGGCAAGAACGATGTGAGGCAAAGGTTGTAAGCGTGAAATGAGGAGAGCTATTCAATACCTGACGGCAACAAAATTCCAAAGACTATGTACAGGTCGTCTGAATTTGGCAGTTGTGTGACAAAGATCAAGCTTTAGAGTTCATTTGTTACAGATGGTTCAACTACTCAGCAAGCTCGATTTACTAGAATATTTGTGTTGGCTCGAGCGACTAATAAACAAAATTATTGGTGCCAACAATAACAGTGATTTCGATTGAGCCGGGATGGTAATTTACGTATTACTTATAAACACCATAGAATTGAATTACAGCTGCGGCATGGAATATATTTCAGAACGCGTAAGAACATCGAGGCTTGACAGCCCAACATAACTGAAGACAGTCTCTGTGTCTTGGTTAATATGTTTGAATTAGGGCGAATCAATGAGAATGATTGTGTAAATTGAACAAGAAAACTCCGAATTGCAGTGGTTTATACTGGGGGTCATATTATGGCCAACAAAACAAGAAGTCCATTGAATTCAAATCTGATGATCGTGACGGTCCAGCTTTTTCAATTACACGTCCCGTGAGTGAGATATCCATATAGTATTTTGCCATTTTTTCAACTGGTGTAGTTAGCTCATCATATTAGATCGAACAGCAGATACAAATCCTCCAAAATCGATCTTTAGAACGAATAGTGTTATTTTAGGCTATTCACTTGAAATCGATAAGAGACAATTATTTAAAACTCGCTCGTCAGTAATACTTAAGTTAATGTATTTCTGAAGTTTCATCCTTCAATCAAAACCCGCCTCGGGTCAGGTCAATGTTTTTCAAATATTCGGAGTTTCTATATTTCATTAAGGAGGAGCAATCAGAATATTTTGCCTGAGAACTCGAAACGCGAAACGAGAGTAAAATTTAATGAGGGTTCCCAAACCACCCTGAAATAAAATGGAATGTCAGATCTTGATCCATAATTACGTTGTTATTTCCAACAGGTTTGAAGCTCACTTTTCAGTGTTTTCGAAAATAATCGAAATAATTGAAGAAGAATGTTTAGTAGCAGCAGCCATCAAAATTACGAAATTCAAATATACCTACAGTAGGTCGTTCTCTGGCTTACCATGGTCTAACTTATTGTAGTCTAGTTGATTTGTATCAGTGGCTGCTAGACAAATCCGTTCGGCGGTCCAACTAACTTATAAAATGTATAACTGTTCATTTCTCTTACGATTAGCAACTGACATGTTAAAAAGTGTAGCGAATTCAGTGAATTTTCTTCAATTCTGTTGTACTACCATACAGTTTAATTCACCATTTTCAGTTACTTGAATTTAATGATGGTCATTGTCATTACTCACATGACCTGCGACTGTACGTTTGGAAATTTATATGTTGCGTGTCTTAACTCCCAAAAACATCTACAAGAGCCATTAGTTAACCGTTTTGATGGATCACGATTATCAAGTTCATTGGTTATTATGCAGCTGGAACATTCTGCAGCCGGCTTGTGCCGGTCTCACAGTCCTATAGGGTGGGTTAACTTCCACACGCTGGTCGACTGACGACATTTTCTGAATAATCAAACTGACGGCTGTTGGCAGTACACGGTTGATCTTGTTGGATTCTTTAGGTATGCGTGTTCGGAATATATGCCTACCTAGGAACCAGCAACTATTTGATGTGAATGCAATCCGTGTTTCTCCAGTTAGTTCCTTGAATGAAAGACAACAACCAAATTCCCAACTATCCATTCTTAAGTCTGCTAAACTCTACACAAACTACAGCTCACTTGTGAATTGTACAGTTTTGCCATCAGGTTCATCACTGCTTTTAGTTCCATAGTAAGCAGCTGATAACAGACTGAAAAAGCCGGCTGTCTACAATATAGAAGATAAGGAATTATGCACACCGTACGACATTTTTCCGATGTGAAAGTAAATTTGGCCAACTTAGAGTAAGGCCATTCTGGCGAAATTCAGATGTGTTCCGCGTAGCACATTGATGACTATATAATCTTTATTGTCAGTTACAAACAAAGTCCAGTAGGAAGCAATTTCAATGTACTTTTATTTCAGGCATACAAAGGTTTTATTATACTTCTAAATTTTTTTTAAATAACATCATTTCAAATAGCATCTTGCAGTGAGATTCTTTCTGCCTTATTCCTGAGGTACACTGATATATGCCTTGCTCAACATAACAGAGTTTTGACAAGAATGTCTGATAATTATCCACAGATAGGAATGTTTCATTTATGAAACAACTCATTGTGTATTATGCTTTCATTGTACGGGCCAACGCGGCATATAACTAAGGAAAGAAAACCCACTATATTAAAATTGTGTAAATTGTCTTTTTTACTCCACAACAACCGGATCTACACTGCTACCTTGGCGAAGTGGTCGGATTTATGTACTGTTTTGATCCGGCGAGAAATGCTGACTAGGACTCCGGTCCTATCAGGTGCAACCTTTTCAGACAGGCCAAAGGGGAGCAGTCAGACGAAAAGCAGTTAAACTCATAGGATTGTATGTCACACTACTGACCGCATAGGAGTGCTTAAATAGAGAGGCACGATCCTATGAGCATACAGCAGAACTATTTTCATAGTTGCGGCACTGCTGTCTTCCGTATCAGGAAGAAGGGGGTTAGAAAAGGTACCCTCAAACAAAGAGCACTCCGATAGCCCAACGGTTGACCGTGACTGCCGACGTAATATCCAATACGGTCGAAACACATTTGGTATCGCCCAAAAGCCTGATGTAGCTTCGAGTACATCCACTGCGCGCAGCAGTGCTCAGAATGAGACATCATTGTCTTATTCACTGCGCCCTCGGGCTGGGCAATTCCCTCACTGACAAGTGAGTCAGACTCTTGAGTCATTGGCTCCGGGTTGGGTCCCCCAAGAAAACTCTGTATCCTGTTGTCTCATAGGTTAGACTTTTGAGTCAGAGACTCGGGGTGGGATCCCTCAAGTCAACCCCCTTCCGCGGCATAAACGACCGGGAAGTATCAGAATTTATCGTTCTCCCGACAGTGAAATTATTTATCCAACACAACTCCCTACTACTACTTTACCCCACAGGTCTTCTGCCTTCCATATGTCTTCGGGCGATAGATGTTTCCGGAGGCCAAGACAACTGGTAAATATTGGCGTCTTCAATGTCCGCACTCTCCGACTAGTCGGTCAGCAAGCTGCTCAGGCAAGTACTCTCTCAAGTCTGGGTATTAACGTGTGCTGTTTGTCGGAGACGCGAGTCTACGATTCTAGCACGGTTATCCACTTGAGCTCACTTCTAGATAACTGTCGATCCAAGCGCTTCTATCTCAGGGTTTCTGGTGACGCCGAAGCTGAATCTCGCAGTCAAGTTGGAGTGGGAATCGCACTGAGTTCTAGAGCGGAGCAATGCTTGCTCGATTGGATCCCAGTGAACAGTCGCTTGTGCGCTGTCAGACTCAATACATCGGTAAAAGTCTGTCGACGCAAATCAGAAGGGCGTTGTGTATTCATTATATCGGCATACGCCCCGACGGACAGCTGTTCGGATGCTACCAAGGATGCGTTCTATGACGCCCTCGTTGACCTTCCGAGGCAAACTAAACTCTCAAACATCATCATACTAGCGGGCGATTTTAATGCTCAGCTTGGTCGTCTTTCTCCAGAGGAAAAGCGGCTAGGAGGTATGTTTGGTGTCCGGGCACAACGCACTGACAATGGCGAATGACTACCACAGTTGTGCACATCCTACGGTCTGTATATTTCGAGCACGGCATTCCAACACAGGAAGAAACACTGTGTTACTTGGAGACTTCCGTGCGCCTCCCAACTGTGGACACAGTTGGATCATATAGCAGTGAGTTACAGGTGGAGCGAATCTGTTAAGGAATGTCGTGCATTTTGGAGCAACCACCTGGGCTCGGGCTATGCTGTTGTGCGTGCCCGTTTTGTTTTATCACTTGCCCAGAAGACTTGCGTTCGTAAATGCAAAGTGCTCAACCGGCATTCAAGCGATGAGGATGCACAGAACGCTTAACAAAAGGTGTTGGTGAAGAAGTTTCCCAGTTTAAGTCAGACGAAGGATCCTAAAGAATACTGGAAACAAATCGCCGAAGCTATGAAAGCATGCTGTGAAGAGGCATGTTCCGAAGTAGTTGTTCAGTTGCGACAGAACTGGATTTTCATCACGTCGATAAACCTTATGAAGCAGCTTCGTCGATCCCACCTGGCTCTGAATATGATGACGACCGTCGAAAACTTGAACACAAGCTGACTAAAAGCTTACGCAAAGACCGTGAGCACTACTTGGTCGAACAATCGGAAGAGATGGGAGGAGCCTTTTTATCTGGGAATAGCAGAAGGCTTTTTCCCTGATCCGTGGTTGTGCTGGCCGTCGAATCGGTGTAAGTGAGACCATATGTGAAAAAGATGGTTCACTTATTACCAGTCAATCGCGCCGACTTGACAGGTGGGCTGAACATTTTGAAGAACAGTTCAGCTGGCCTCAACTAGATCATGTGGACGACGGGACCCGATTGGTCGGTTTTGGCATTCCAGACGGTCCTCCGTCGGAAGCAGAAGTGATCCTGGAGCTCCAGTTATTGAAGCGTAATAAGGCTCCTGGTCCAGACCTCCTCCTTCCTTCTCTTTCCAAGGATGGTGGGGAGAGGTTGATATCAGAACTGACGTGACTTCTCCAGACGATCTGGGAGACTGAAGAGGTACCTCGTGATTGTTGCCTATCAACAGTCATTCCCGTTTTTAAAAAGGGGGTCCGAAGTCTATGTGACAACCACAGAGGCATCAGTTTGGTGTCTGTTGCATCCAAATTACTCACTGGCCTCATTTTACGTCGGCCTGCTAAACCCAAATAAAATCAAATACATGAGGAACAAGCAGGATTGCGATCCGGTCGAGGGTGAACGTATCACAGTTTTGCCTTGCGACGGATCTTGGAACATCGGCACTGTTACAGACAGCCGACAGTCGTGGTCTTTTTGGACCTGAAGACTGCTTTTGATTCATTTGCTCACAAAGTACTCTGAAGCTGTCTCCTCCGCAAGGGCTTACCAGGGAAATAAGTGAATCTGTTGAGATCACTGTATGCCAACTCTGCAAGCAGATAGAGTTTATGGACAACTGTCTCGGACATTCATCACTTCTAGTGGTTTTCGTCAAGGGTATTCAATTCCCCCCATTCTGTTCAATTTCGTCATGGGCGACATTCTGGAGGGCGCGCCTGTGGAGTCCAGTGAACTTGATGTTGAGTTTCTTCCTGGCGCTAGATTAACCGATCTGGAGTATGCGGACGACATTGTCTTACTTAGCCTCTCTACCGAAAACATGCAGACCATGCTGCACAATGTGAGTGACCGGGCTGGTTTGTATGGAATGCGCTGCGCACCTTCAAAGTGCAAAGCGCTGCTTCAAGACTGGTGCATTACCACTCCTACTTTCTTCACCGCAGGTAATCCGCTCGAGACTGTGGACAGTTTCACATACTTGGGTAGCACTATCTC